>JAUKPT010000613.1:0-10477 GCA_032273505.1 Nanomia bijuga
ATTGTTCTTATTATGAATGTTCTCGCGAAGATTTTCGGCTTTCATATGACCTCGGTAAGGTTGGCGAGTTTAGATCCTCAAAAAAGTGCTGCAGATGCCGCCTTTCCATACTACTACAGTAATAAATAAGACTTTTCTGACCATTTTATTTCATAATATGTCATTCTGGTTTATCCACTGGTAAAATTAAGAGAGGGTGTCCTGACGCGTGATGACTTCAAAAGAGGTAGCTTCAACGAATTGCAAAACACAACATATAAAACAAGGATGTCGATGCCTTTTAAATACATCACAATGACAACAATTTACTCAACAGTCAGGAACTAGTTACGCGCTCCTATCCCACCTAATTGTGCAAGAAATAATACTTGATTGTAATTCTATCTTCTTGTATTGATGCAAAAATATAAAATGGAATAGTTTTGTCAAAAATCATTCATCATGCTGCTAAAACTTAAGACATTTTTCTTTTGAATGAAAAGAATGATGGTATCTTCTAAGTTGATGGTATCTTTAATTCTTTTTTCCGATTTATAGTCAAACACCAGATATGTGAATCACTTTTAGTAGCATTCTTAAGCACACAACACTTTTCTTATTAATAAAAAAACTTTAAAACTTTATTTTACAACACTTTTCAAACATGAAGTTTATAATCTGTACAACATCATATTAGACGCTTGTCACTATTCCAAAGATTTCACATCAATATCACATTCTTGAATTGTTTTATCAGTATGCGACTAATGCTCCTTTCTCAGATTTTTGGCCAGACAACTAAAAGTTCCATATTAATTGGTTTATAGTTGCTGCCAAAGTTCAAGGGACATTCATAATTTTATGGTACAATGATAATTCTATCATACATTATGCAAGTAATTATATTAATGCAACAGTCCGTATGACATTCCATCTAATTTAATAGCATGATGCGTCGATTTGGATGATAAAAAGGGAATCTGAAATATATTACAGTTAGATCAGTCTTCAATTTATCAGTATAGTAGTATAACTCACTATTATGATTCGTTATTATTATGATACCATGAGCTGTAGAATACTTTTGCTTCCGGGTAACGCGATTTATTGCTTCTGGCTGAATATCTCGTATGCCGTGGAATTTTGAGTGAGAATTTTGGATTTTGAGGACTGGCACTGACCTTTCTGGGTACCGCTGATGCCATGCAATAAATTGAAAATTGTGAATAAGTTGCTCCTTGAATAAGAACTTGATGAGTCTTTGGCCTGCAGATTAAATTAGATTCATGCGAATTCACAGAATTTAAGCAGTGTCGTATAGACACATTCAAATGTCTTTTTAATTCAGTTTTCATGATTACTCTAAATTATTTTCTTCTTTCGATTTGTCGATGTCTTTTATCAGGAGAATTTGGACGCTTTTTCTTAATTTTGAACATCAAAATATATGGTCGTCTTGCAATTTCAAGGACGACCAAAGATTGTCGCTAGGGAATAAATTATCAATGGAATAAAATAAGTTTACGAACTGTATCTTTGATAATTCATTTTGGAGTAAAAAATCTATGACATTGTGGTTGTACTAAAATGGTGATTATAATAGATCTTTATTGAACCTAGGTCAACTTTTTCTTCCATTCCAAGCCGAGTGATTTGGAATTGAGTGGTCATTGGTGGCTTTAGAACAAATGCCTATGACTGAACTTGCTTTTAAAATCGTTCCTTTGCTAACCACCTTACTTATACATATCATATGAACCTTAGAGCTAAACCTTTCACGGTAAGAAAAGTATATAAGTGTAAAACCAATTCCCACCAGGATAGGAAACCATTCTCAGTACACAACAATAAAATGATTCTTAGAGGGCATGTACAGTGTTTTTGACTTTTATTTCCTGTCAATCAGTAATAGAATGCTTATAATTGTATTGAATTGAGTAAAAGAGGAATTTACTTTTTGCACTATACTTCCATTGTCATCATACTTCAAAGTTAAAAACATATGGATGGAACTATACTTAATATTAAACATTTATAAGCATATACATGACTTATCCAGTCATTTATTAGGAAACGAAAAGTTCTGAAGGGTTCAATGATCGGCAATCAAATATTTAACCAAATGTGGTAGATCTGGTGGATAGATGGAGATTTGATAAAATTCTAATTAGAAAAAAGCCATTTTATTAATGCCGTGAGTCTTGATTTTAGTTTTTTAAATGTTTTGATGTAAATGAATTAAAAAAATGATTATGTTTTTGTGTTTAACCAGGTAGATTATTGGATGAGTGTTTTCAGGAAATACATTATATAAGATACAACGTAAAGTATAATTTATATATGTAGAGATATATCAAGGGTGGATAAAAAAATAAAAATTATGAAGAAAAAGATAAATAGAAAAAACATTTCGTTTCAACAACACAGTTTGAGTGTACGTGCACCAAAAATCATTGAAATAAAAGACACATTTCTTTTAACCTAAATAAGTGTTTTAGATCTTTATTTTATTTCTTCATCCAATATTTTATGTAAAATGATGATTAGACGTCATTGATAAACTGATTAGTAAATGGTTTGGTATTCTTTATGACTAAAGAATTTTGTGCAATTGATCCTGTATAACAGTTACACGATCCATAACCTACTCTATACAGGACCATACATCTTGCCGACAAAATATCGAGTTGGGCGTTTTGGGACCAGCTGTGATCAAACAACGATGCTCAGTGCATTTAAAAGCATGTCCAGAATATGTGCGGACGAATTTATCTTTTAGGAGAAATTATTAAAGTCAATAAGTCATTCGCTTTTATATTTTTAGTCACTTTTCGCTACAAGGAGAATAAAAAAAGCTTAAATTTTGCTTGACCAAGGTGTGACTAATTGGCTGGAAATTTTTCAAAACATTTTCTTTTTCCGGAAAGCTAGATAAAATTTAAGAAAATTCCCAAGATTTCCTTAAAAAAGCTCTTTCAAATGTTCAAATGTTCAAGTTAAAAACAAGGGGGCGGAATCCGCCCCCCCAGTCCAAATAGGGTTAAATGTTAAATGTTGAATATGTGTAGTAAAATGTTGATCCATCTCCTCCGTTAGTAGACCTTAAACTTATACTGCCTCTATCGGTAATGTCTATGTGAATGGATGAAAATAATAATAAAAAAAAGAAATTTCTTAAAAAAACCCTATTTTCTTGAATAATTCTCGATCAAATATTGGTAGAGCTACAGTATAATACTAACAGCCAGTGCTCGAGAATCTTACAACTTTCCGAACCGCACAAAATTTTAAGTACAAATCTGCCGAAGTAGTCGACAGCAAAAATGTACATCTTTCATGAAGATGTTGATTTTTTTCGCCGGAAAAATGGATTGTTGTTGAAGACAATATCATCGAAGAAAGAAAAATATTGATCTTTTGACAGACATGAGCAAGACGTAAAAGTCGTTTTGTCGCCAAATGTTTATTTCACTGACAGATTCCAAACATATACTTTGAATTTGATTTTCATGTCACTAAAACCCACAAAAATGACATACGTGATTACAAGAAAACCTGCTATACTGTCGATCAATCCTAGAAGCAGATTTCTCTTTGAGAATGCGGTTATTTGGCAATTGAGTGTCTGAGAACCAACATGCAAGTTTGTGTAAGGGAACGTATCCAAACAGGTCCGTTGATGCTTAACAGAAAATGGCCCTAAGGATTTGATCCAGGCTCTTTTCAGCCACTGTCGGGCAAATTTCAGGGGTTTTGCATTAAAAAAAGTAGGGGTTTTAAGGTTTTCTGTCCGCTTAGCAGACATAAGCTGATCCCCCCATAGCAGCCATTGCCTGTTAAGCATCGTCAAATCTGTTTAAGGAGGGGTAGTCAAAAGTAAAAATTGCAGAGAAGACCGTGGTTTTACAAACATTTCTGTTTTGCCTTCTAAATTTCACTTCGGCACAAAATCATGGTTTATGTTTTTGAGGAAAATGCTTAATTTATTTCCGTATTATTGCTTTCTCCGATGACGATTGTTCGAGCACTCACTTTCTCTTTCTGGTAGAAAATTTCTAATCGACAAGGAGAAACAATGGACAAGCATTTAATGACATGCGGTCTAGATGTAGCTCAAGCCACAAAGAACTTCCCTTTTTTATGTATGTTAGTTGGAACAAGGTACTAGTAATTCTTTATCTTCGTCTATATTAAGTTTCTCTTATAAAACGTTTCTGTTATAAAACTTTATCTTATTATTTTGATTTCATCTTAAGCAGACGCCGAGAATTAAGACCTAAAATAGAATACCTATTTGAAATTATGAACCGTGTGGTTTAGAAGTGGGTATTAGGGAATGATGAGTGATGTTATCAAAAGGTAATTCTACAGAAGAGAAATAACATCGGCAAATTAAATTCACTTTTGTGCTTTTGTGCCTCATCTCGCTGGAGTAAAAGCGCAAAAACAGCACTCTATCACGATTTTAATGTGTCATTTCGTTCGTTTTTGAACTATGAATAAAGTAAGTATGATAAACTTAACATGTAAATTGTTTTCACAAAGCATTTCGGCTGAATAACCATTATCAATATGTTCTAACGTCAACTGTAAACGAGTAGCGTTAATGACGATGCACACCATCGTTGAATTTGCTTGTGAAAAACGTTTTTTCTGATGAAACATTTTTATAACTATGTAGTGGCTGAAAATACTGTTTTTCTGTCCAACATCATTCGTGCAAAAATGGCAAAAACAGTCAATTCGTGTTATTTTACATAATTTTCATCCTGTGAAAAGTTTCATTGCAAAAGTACTGATAATATGTATAAAAAGACTATTTACACGAGTTATTCAATACATTGCTAAGAATATATTTTCATAGCATAAAACATGTAAATCATATCACATATATCTTATATAATTATATTAATTAAAATTGAATGAAAATTCTTTTGGTACTCATGGGTATTAAACTGAATTTAATTCAAAATTCTATATAGTCATAAAGTCATGTGCATTTGTATGACATAGATAGTGGACTCAAAGAGTCAAAAAGCAACATTTAAAGAAAACAATCATGAATTCAACATGAGTATCCTTGTTCCTGTTTACTTTCTAGACACGGGTCCTCCTTTATTCTTAATATTTACATTCTTCACAATACACATCATATCTGCCATTCGTCGCAACTTCTCATCATAAGCAAGTCAAACTTAAACTTATTGGACAGTGATTTTATTTATTTCACGTTTTGTCAATAGATCTTCTTAATGTCTTATTGTCCTACATCTTTAATAAATCTATTTCTAAATATTTACTCAGAATTGTTTTTATTCAAAAATCAATATTTTCTTCTAGTCGTTCAACACACGGATAGTTTTCTAAAGAAAATCAAAGTTGTTCATTATTTTACACAGTAAGTTATCTATAAATGATATCTGATTTTCTTTTTCTTTTTTTTTATAAATTTTTTGTTTTTATTTAAACAATTCTGGATAATAATACTTACTGAGACAACTAAAGACAGAAAAATCAATATTTTATTTATCAGAAATAAAACATTTTCACAAAAAAGAGAAAATAGTCGAGGTATTGTTTTCGATACCACCTGTCTCTACTATGTAACTGAAAATGATTTCGCTTCTTTCTTTCATAAGGGTTGGATCAATCATGTAAACTTTTGTGGATATCTCCAGATTTCGTTTTTTTCTTCTACTAGTTTGTTTTTCTATTTCAACTATTTGAATTCATTTGTGTAACGTAATGTATAATTCATCAATATCTTATCAATATGGTGCATACGCGAGATGTAATCTAATGTTGGAAGATGAAAGTTTTTCCTTTACCTTATTTCATCTAGAAGAATGAAAAGCATATTTCGAAAGATTCTCCTTCTGTGTTTTGTGTGAATCAATTTGTTTCATTGTGTCGAGAGAGTGAATTTTGGAGTCTGTTTCAGTTTCAGTATTATATTCAAATTCAGGTATTCTTTATGCAATCTATCCAGGAGGTTTTACATTTTTGTAATTAAACACACTTTATACTTACAGGGAACGAATTTCTTTTGTGAATTATCTTAGTTTCAATGTTCATGTGAAAATGAAGTACCTTTTTCTCATTAAAGGTCACCAGGGCAATCTGATATTCATCTAATTGGTTTAATATTCACAATATCCAATTATGAAGACAAGAAATATTGCATTTATAAATATCAATACTATCTAAATAAAATTTGCAAAATAATTGAAACATATTAATTTGGGCAAGGTTAGAAAATTATTATTCTCAAATATATGACTGTTGAATGTTCTTAGGGATGATCTCAAAAGCTTGGCTGATTCAGAGTATTTTTTGGTTAAATTTTGTACTGTCAGGTTGGTTTTCAATCAGTCAGCTGGTTTTCAATTCAGTATAACGGTTGTAAGGATCGCATTTAGTGACATTTCTCTAACCTTTTGGCAATTCCTTTAAGGTCTGATTTTCAACAAATGAATAATCTAAGTTAGACAAGTTTTGAGAAAATCACTTTTATGAAAAGAAACATGATATATAATGATTCTTCGGTGAAAAAATGAATATTTCTCCTTTATTTTCCTTTGAATGTATCTAATTGTAATAATTTATTCCTTATTAGGGACTGCTGATGATCAGGTCAGGGGTTGTTCTAGTCCATGGTAATAAAGATAAGTGTTTGCAAAAGGGAACAATAGGCGCGTTCAAAGGATAATCCATAAAACCGCCCATTTTGTGCGCATTTACATAAAAGGATTTTTTATAACCTTCTGATCTATATGAAAATGAAGCTCAAAAACGAGAATCCTGTGGATTTTGTTGTGAAAATAGATCTACCCACGATATAAGATGAAATTGAATAAAAAGGATGAGAGTACAAATTCTTATGATATTATTTTTCATTAATTAATCTTTTTTTTGAAACAAAATAGCGATACCGAAATAATCAGATGACAGGTGAATGGGGAGATATGGTGATAACAGTTCAGCTTTATTGATATCAGGATGATGATTTTCTCCTTTACTGCATTATAAATCGTTAGAAATGTTTGCAAATAATTGGTGTTCGATGTTCTCAGAGCTGTAAATGGAAATGGCAAAACAATCTTCAAAAACATCTCGTGTTTTGTGTGATTTTAATTGCTGATAATAATGATTCACAGATACTCATCGTTCTTACTAAGTGGTAAATATATGACTTCTTTTATCTCTTTTTTTCTTCTAATCACAATGATATTTTGTATGATGAATGATATCATATGGTTTCTCTATTGTTGATATTCCAAAAACAGATTTTCTCATACGTTGAAAACAGATGATCTTCTAGTGTCGATGGAAACGACTGAGTGTTATTTCTTTGATGTAAGACTCTTGGTGATTATCACTTAACTGTTAAAACGCTGTAAGTTTTTCATCAAAAATCAATGATTTTAAGATTTCAATTCAGCTCTTATACACTACATCTTAAAACTATCAAAGTGCCATTACTGCAAAATTTGTTTTGTTAGTACCTATTAGGTTTTTGAATTTTAGCAGAAAAGCACATGTGGCATCCCATTAGATCCGTCCTAAAATTCAATGCGTACAAAGTGTGTCAAAACACTTGGGATTTAAATTATTGTTCCACAAGCGTCTGTCTTTTACCGTAAGCTTTTAAACCCTTGACAGTATTTTTTTTCATAATGAAATCCATAATGCTAATTCTGCTTACACCAGAGAGACTGAAGATACTGTGACTAGTTTACGTAAAGATAAACCGCCTTGCGCTAAGTTCGCATATCTCTTTTTTAATATCATGTAGGCTTATTTAAGTTTTTCTGCAAATGTGTACCTCAAAACTATCTGTGAGAGTTGAGGTTTCATCACGCCATCATTTCAGTAAATAATTCATACCACAAAGATTAATGAAATCCAGAAAGAAGAAGGTGAAATCGGAGTGCCAGCCAGCCATTAGACTATCTCGAATTTCTTATATTAAGTTAATTCCATCATCTGCTTGGTTTTAGATGATGTGATACTGTATTTCAAAAAGATTGAAAAAACTTTTTTACACATTTAGAGAAGAAATAACACGTTTGAGATGAAGGAAAAAAGATAAATAGATCAAACATTGGTTTTCTATTTCTTCTATTTTCTCTTAATTTTTCATAAAAACGCAATCGTAGTTATCCTTTCTCGAGGAACAGTGTTTATATTATAATACTTTTATCAAGTTTCTTTCGATTTTATTTGTTTTATTTCAAGGTTAAGGTTAAGGTTAAGGTTGCACTTATGATGGAACAGTCATTCCGAGATGTAGTTCCAACTAGTGTTACATCAGGTACCAACTGACTACTTTATTGGTAGAAAGTTTCGCATGTAGAAACTTTCGCGATATCGATTATACCCGCAAAGTTTTTCTAAAAATTTGTTGGTCATTAGCAGGTCAAAATCAGTTGAAATTAGCAGGTCAAAAGATGTCGTAGTTCGCGAAAGTTTATGTCCACCTCTCTATTTTAAGAAAGTTTATTAAGTACCCATCCAATTTTACCCGACGGACTAATAGCCTAGTATCACACTTCAATTGATGTTATCTATTCTTCAATACTTCAGAGTAGTAGAAACTAACCGCTAAAATGAAGTATTGAAATGTTTGGGTATTTAACCGCTCGTCCATTCTTATATTTCATCTTTTTTCCCTACATAAAATTCAACATATTGATAAATCAAGACATTCATGATTTCTTTCAATGGAAAGGTCTTCGAGAAGAATGGAAAGTGTTGTCGACAAGTTGTTGACCTTAAAATATGTTGCTGCTATCCCTACTTACATCCATTACGTACTTGTTTGATTTTGAGGTAAGATAAGGTATTAATGAAATACATCTTGATCGAAATTTCGTCCACAAACTATAATTATACCAATTTAAGGATTAACTATGGCTTATTGTCTTGCGTTCGATAAAGAAATGACGATTCATGCAAGACCACCCTAAATCGAATACCACATCAATTGATGCCATGGATCTGTTCAGATAGTACTATCCAAAGCAGATAAAACTACGTGCTATTCTCAGCGTTTGAAACCTATATTCATATCATAATTCTCGCATTGGGAATACATCTTCAATATGCAATGAAAAACACATCTGCAATCTGCAATAGCTCAATAACCATAAAAATGGAAGTTCTAGTTTCCATTTGCATAAAGAATATAGTTACGCTCGACAGAATCAAAAGAACTATTCATATTGTAATTTTGAAAAAAAAGACTATTGCAGTATTACTGCGAACACCTTCATAAAACATTCATCATATTATAATATTTCCGAGCCAGGATGCTAAGGTACAGTGAAAAATACTTCTGTTGAAGAACAAACAAACGTTTGAATTCGCAATCGGTTCCTATCGATATAATTTCTTGTGTTTACTAAAGAGAAAGGAGCAAGAACAATCGAACGATTCGAATTCATTGTAGAGAGCAGCTATGAAACACACCGGATAACTGAGATATGTTCAGAATGAGAAGACCTAGAGAATGTGGGTTTTATTATCACACCTATTTCTTTTGCGACTGTTATAAATAACTCTGTTCTCTAATCTCATTTTCACATTTACCTATTGATTACGAGAGAAAGAGAGACAACAATCAATTAATGGCATGGTGAATATGAAACTTTGCAAGATCTATTTTAAACAAAGGGGAGGGCGGGAATTATAGTAATGGGTGGTACACCTGAAATAAAGAGGGCGGTATTGATGGTAATAATGATAGAATGCGAAATATATTTGTTATCAGTAATTCGTTTTTAATGATAGTATAAAGATATTCAAGTTAGTCATACGATCAATGAAAATTGGTCTGGTTCCGTGAAGTAAGTTATTGTTTTTACGTGAGTTTTCCGAAGAAGTGTGATCTTTTGTTAAATCAATGCGGTTGTCTACTGCCAAACACACGTTTACGAATTCAGTTTTCTTTATTGTGTGTAATGTGAGAGTTAATGTGTGCCACAATATAGAGAAGATATTATCGCAATTGCAATATCTTATTCACACGAAAAGGGTTAAGCAAAAGCGAATTTTCTTGAAAAAAAACACTTTTTCATATGTTGAAGGAAGAGCTTAAAATGTCCTCGATGTAAGTAAGGGCTGCACCCACCCCCTTTAGAATTAAAGGATTTTAAAAAAGTGCTTATTATATTGTCATGCAAAATTTAATCAGTTTTCATATAAGATCCATTTTAAGTTAGGATATCTAATCTAAATAAGTTTAACTGATACCAAAACTATACCTAGAAAACATATCGAGTCTTTTTGCAGCTTAATCCTTTGTCATTCTGCATATAACATTTTCGTACATTTTTCCTTCGAAACCTTGCTTTGCAATCACAATTTTCTTATTCTTTTCAAAACTGAATCCTTTATCAAAAATTAAGCAAAAATGTTTGATCCGATTAATCGATGACATTTTCTGTAGAATACTCCATTTACTAAAATATTCGATAGCTGCAGCCCTAGTTGTTAA
>JAUKPT010000614.1:3947-14879 GCA_032273505.1 Nanomia bijuga
TCCGCCTAGAAAGGGGGTCCGACCCCCTCTAGAAACTATGCTGAATAAGCTTTGACCACTCAATATGATACGTTTAGCCGGCTTGTTTTATGACCTTATCAACAGGGATAAAGTAATCAACTCGAGTCTCAAAAATCGTCAGCGTCTTGTGAAAAGATGCCTTTAGATGAATTACAGTTACATCATACATCTGCAAGACTTTGATTTGTCTATATCTGTAGTAGGCAGGTAACGTGACAGCTAGCAGAAGGTATCTCTTATTGATGTAGGTTTGTCATGCAAACATCGACATAAACTTTTTCATCTTTTTGATTTTTATTGGAAGTGACGAGTAGAGTAATTGAGGTGTTTACTACTCTGCTCCTAGACATGACGATCACGTGATAGTTGTAATGTATACCGTTAGATCAGTAATGATTGACATGAAAGTGGTCATGTCAGAGCATATTTGTAGGGGATTTACAACATGATGGTTAAAATTCCTTCTTTTTTGGACTTAACTACTTGGGAATAGGATGAAAACAAAAAATCAGCTTGGAAATGAAATGATAACCGGACAATTATTTAAGATACAGGACACAAATGATCCCCTTACTGTAAACTTTTGTTGGTTTAAGCAAGTGGTTGGATGTCAGAAGATTGTTGACATAATGACCCAATTAAATTTTCAGAAATGTGTTGGGTACCTACCCACCCCAAACTTCACCAAACCACCTCTTTGTCAAACCCTCGCCCACTGCTGCTACTATGCTGCTACTTTGGAAAACGTTCTTACATGCACATACTTAAAGATTCAATTCTTAATAAAAAGATAAAAGAAAGACAACACACAGTAAATAAAAGGTTTTTTAAATTCAATTTGTATCTCTCGCTCGAAATTGAACAGTTCATAATGATGAGACTTCCTTTTAAAGCAACTGTTGACGTTTAAGTAAAAGTAAAAGACAAAATAACTGCAATCCTAAGTAAATGTTTGCCATACTCGTATAACTGAGGGGAAGATGCAAATTTTACAATCGTCACCTGGACTGGTAACTTGGCAAGAGCCACATTGCATTCTGCTCCACCTGACTCACATGGAATAAGAGATAGTCAATTTATTAACATTCTCCAGTCGTTACCTACTGTAAATAATCAATCCATAGAACTCTCTTGTCTACTATACCATCATTTATTGGAAATTTCACTGGAATCAGAGACTCGTATTTGTGGAGAAGAGGGATGAGAAAACATATGGATATCCACATTCTCAAAAGTAATCTTGATTATAGTTTGTGGTTTTCGCGGGAGTCAAGGTTGCTCTGTCGATCTTGTAAGACCATTGTTAAACCATTTTTCATTTCTGTACATATGATATTTGGTTTTATGTTATAGAGTTTTACTCTGTCTTTTAGATTTTTTGGTAACTTACTGTTAATGACGTTCATAAGGAAATCGTTATTATTTAGGAAAGATGTATTATCTCATTGTTTATCTTCAGTCCTATGCTTTAAATGACTAATATACGGGGGTAATACTAATACTGAAAAATTCACTATATAAAATTTCGAACCACCAGATTTCAATATCGCAGGAACTTAAAAGCATATGATATTGGCTGAGCTTTTTGAAATTATATAACCCACCATACTGTAAATTAAGTAATCATTTTTATATAACTGGTTGGATGAATACATTGAATGATTTTATATTTTTAGGGAACGGGGTTTTCTCAAAATGAACAAAATGGCTTTTTGCTTAAAATGTGAGAATCTTTTATTAAATGTTTCTCATTTAAAGCACTGTATAAAACAAAATTGCACAGAATTAAGTGCAAAAAAATAAATTTCAGTTCAAAGAAAAAATGATTTGATTTTGAGGATCTTATAATGAAATCATAAACCATAAAAATTCACTTCTGGTTATAATAGTTTTCATGTCGAAAAGATTCTTTTTATAGTAACAATTTTATGAGGATGTTGATGATAGAGTAAGCTAAGAAGTAGAAAAAATGGCGAGCACTGAGATGTGGAGATGTGCAAGACAAATATTTACTTTGAGTAAACTTTTTTTTTACAAGCAACCAATGTATAAGTAATGTATAAGCTCGGATGCCAAAAATATTAAGCACCTTTGGACGCTGAGTATCTGAAACCAAGCAATTAGCCTCAAACACGATAAACAACTTCTGAAGCTAAATATTTCTGATCGTAAACAACTTTCTTTTTCACCTTGCCCAGAATATCATTTCCGCCATGTTTTAAATGAGTTCCTCAAGCCATGATTATTCGTGCTTAAAAAAGAATGCAATTGACGTTTTGTGTTAAATTACTTTCGATAAGATCATCAAACTTGCTGATTGCATCGAATTAACAAATATTTCAAATACGCGTAACCAAAATCTGACAAGTCTTCACATTGAAAGATCTAGTTAGTAAGAAAGCCATTAGAATAATTTGTTCTAAAAACTGAAATACCAAAAGAGGAGAACATATTTCATATTGTTGGAGTGTATTACCCTATAAATGAACATCTTTGAAATTAAAGTAACCATGATATCATCTCAGTATTAGCCAAATCATAAACAGAACCCCAAGTAAAAAAGATCGAAGTCCCTCGTCCAGTGTAGAATGTGAATCAGAATCTTGAAATACCCTATTACAAACTGTAAAAAAAGTGTAGACAGTGATTTTTGTAATGCGTATAAATTCTTCAATTTTAATCTGCTTAGGCTGCTTTTCACGAATATCGTATTTTTGGAAAAAAAAAAGAACAGTTGCGGTCAGAAAATGAAAAAGAAAAAAATCAACTTCTTTAATTCGAATATGATACGCAAAATTTTGATTCCATCTTATTTGGCTGTCTAACCTACCAAGGTGGAATCCATATCATGGCTGCGCCGGAGGTCCTAAAGTACACTTTTTCTCTGCCCCAAGCGAGATTAACAACTTGTATCGGTGATCAGAGCGTGTTATGTATGTTTGCACCAAAAACCATCAGATATTGGTATCTGTGCAACGCTGCGTCAAAAAATGATCTCAAAAATGTATTCATTTTTTTTTAGCTTTAATCTGTCACGAAGTTATGCTATGTTTTGTGACCCCTAGTAAAGTCAAAATAAGCCCTAAATACATCAAAATTCGTGATATTTTGCCTCGACTTGTTTACCAAACATACCGTTACTTCATGATGAGTAAAGCTAAAAAAAAATGAATACATTTTTGAGATCAGCTAAGATAGCCAATTAAGGTGGATTTGTTACGATTTTTATTCGAAATAAAGATAATGTTTTTCTATTTTCAATTTATGACTGCAATTTTTTTTTTATTTTCAAAAATAATCATGTCAAATTGAAGTGCTTGTCAATAACTACAATACGAGAGGAAATTATCTTAAACATATTAAAAATGAAGAAGTTATACTCATTACAAAAATCACTGTCTACACTTTTTGTAAATATGTTTCTGTTTACATGGATTTCTTTCCTTACTGGCGTGACTGTGATTTCAGAAAGATTGAGGACAAAGTCGACTAAATCACACAGATTCATTTTTGGACATTTTCTTTTTCTTAACACGAACAGTTATGAAATACACAAGATATGCATGGGATTGCAACCAAGGCTTAATCACTTCCAAATTTGTAGACAAGATTTCATGAGATTTTTGATTTTTGAGAATTTTTCTTAATTTACCATCCAATGTATAGAAAATTACATCATAAGAGACCTGATTCAAAAAATTTATTATTCAGAACTTTGTTAAGACCAAAAAATATGATAAAATTTCTGAGTGAATCGATTAGAATTTTCATGTTATTTGCAACCATCAAATCTATAATAAAGCCACGGTTTTGCAGCCTCTTCGAGAAGGGCATTGAATTATACAGAATTGTAATCATGTGGTCTCAAGGTGTTTGTATCTAAATAACAATATGATCAACAGCGAATTGAGTAGTAACAAAAACCAACATTTTTTGTTTGTTTTGTGTAATCTTCATGTAATCATCTTAGTGTATTTTGTTCTTTGTATAAAGTATTTAAATGTATCTAAAAGTGTTTAAAATTACAACAAAATATAATATATTGTTTATTTTAATTGCTGACCATTTGTAAGATAATGAAAATTCACACACCACAAACTCCAGTAAAAGACTATCCATTTATGTCTAAAACATAAGATAACAGGCTATTTTTGATTTCATTTGTGGTGATAAGGTCTATCCTATTATGTCTGGTGTGTCATTTGAAAAAAAAGCATCACAGGCTGAAAATGTCATTTACAGACACAAAATAACAAACTTGCTCTCATGTGATTTGAAAAATGACTGATAATATGACAAAACATGCCTAATATTGAAAAGGAGTATGGGACCTGCTAAAAAGGATCTCAAAACAAGTCTAACTAATGAATTATCGCTACATAAACACATTCTAAAGAAATACCCCTCATTGAAAAGATGTTTAGATCACATTTAGCCAGATAGTAACTCTGCCGTTATCTGACGAAAAGCAGTATCTGAAAAATCATCGTTTTGGGATAATTGTAAAAATGTGAAAGCTCTCAAAAAGCAGTAACTTTTGACGTCAAAATATATGGGAATTTCCAGCTGTAAAACTGAAGTTACTGTATTTTGTAAGAAAGAACATAAAGAAAAAATGAAGTTACTGTTGGCATTGAGTTTCGTATCTCCTTAAAGAAAAAAGACATGACAATGTTGTTTGGTCAGAATGTAGAACTGCATATGAAAACGCGAAAAAAAAAAAAATCTTAAGTTACTGCTTTTTGTCAGATGACGGCCTCTGCAACATGGTCAATTTTCATTATTTAAAACAGATTCAACAACCTTTTTGAGATCATTCTACCAATAATGAATGGTAGCTACAGCAAGATTTGCATCTTCAATGGCTCTCAAAAGTTTGAACAAAGAACCTATTCAAATTACCACCTTGTCCCCAGTACTTTTGTACCATTTTAGCGGCGACGGCAAAAATCGCTACAAGGCACTGGGTACGAGTTTGTTCAAATTACATGAGTTTTTATCTGGTCAGACCTTTTGTACCCCTTTGAAAATAATGTTATCATGGCGATATTTACAGTTTATGCCCATTTATGTGTGTTCGTTTGCATTTAATAGGATAAAAAAAACAAAATAACTTACACTCACCAATCCGACCAAAATTGATTTAGCTTGTATCCAGTTTTTATCTAAATGAGAAAATGCAAATTGTTATGTTATTGGCTAATTCGTCGTCTGCCAAACAGAATGGTTTGTAGGTCATGAGAACATATAGACTAACATATAAACTAAACATCTACTCAAAAATAAAAACAAATAAAGAACAATTCGATGCTAGTTACGGCAATAGAGAGTTTCCATAATTCTTAAAAATCTTGAGAAGAATAAGAACAAAGAAAAATTCTGGTTTGAGACAAAGATCTACGTGTTATTTAGAAACCGGAAATTTGAGGAATATTTTTGTAATAATTATTACAAAAATATTCCTCAAATTTCCGGTTTCTAAATAACACGTAGATCTTTGTCTCAAACCAGAATTTTTCTTTGTTCTTATTCTTCTCAAGATTTTTAAGAATTATGGAAACTCTCTATTGCCGTAACTAGCATCGAATTGTTCTTTATTTGTTTTTATTTTTGAGTAGATGTTTAGTTTATATGTTAGTCTATATGTTCTCATGACCTACAAACCATTCTGTTTGGCAGACGACGAATTAGCCAATAACATAACAATTTGCATTTTCTCATTTAGATAAAAACTGGATACAAGCTAAATCAATTTTGGTCGGATTGGTGAGTGTAAGTTATTTTGTTTTTTTTATCCTATTAAATGCAAACGAACACACATAAATGGGCATAAACTGTAAATATCGCCATGATAACATTATTTTCAAAGGGGTACAAAAGGTCTGACCAGATAAAAACTCATGTAATTTGAACAAACTCGTACCCAGTGCCTTGTAGCGATTTTTGCCGTCGCCGCTAAAATGGTACAAAAGTACTGGGGACAAGGTGGTAATTTGAATAGGTTCTTTGTTCAAACTTTTGAGAGCCATTGAAGATGCAAATCTTGCTGTAGCTACCATTCATTATTGGTAGAATGATCTCAAAAAGGTTGTTGAATCTGTTTTAAATAATGAAAATTGACCATGTTGCAGAGGCCGTCATCTGACAAAAAGCAGTAACTTAAGATTTTTTTTTTTTTCGCGTTTTCATATGCAGTTCTACATTCTGACCAAACAACATTGTCATGTCTTTTTTCTTTAAGGAGATACGAAACTCAATGCCAACAGTAACTTCATTTTTTCTTTATGTTCTTTCTTACAAAATACAGTAACTTCAGTTTTACAGCTGGAAATTCCCATATATTTTGACGTCAAAAGTTACTGCTTTTTGAGAGCTTTCACATTTTTACAATTATCCCAAAACGATGATTTTTCAGATACTGCTTTTCGTCAGATAACGGCAGAGTTACTATCTGGCTAAATGTGATCTAAACATCTTTTCAATGAGGGGTATTTCTTTAGAATGTGTTTATGTAGCGATAATTCATTAGTTAGACTTGTTTTGAGATCCTTTTTAGCAGGTCCCATACTCCTTTTCAATATTAGGCATGTTTTGTCATATTATCAGTCATTTTTCAAATCACATGAGAGCAAGTTTGTTATTTTGTGTCTGTAAATGACATTTTCAGCCTGTGATGCTTTTTTTTCAAATGACACACCAGACATAATAGGATAGACCTTATCACCACAAATGAAATCAAAAATAGCCTGTTATCTTATGTTTTAGACATAAATGGATAGTCTTTTACTGGAGTTTGTGGTGTGTGAATTTTCATTATCTTACAAATGGTCAGCAATTAAAATAAACAATATATTATATTTTGTTGTAATTTTAAACACTTTTAGATACATTTAAATACTTTATACAAAGAACAAAATACACTAAGATGATTACATGAAGATTACACAAAACAAACAAAAAATGTTGGTTTTTGTTACTACTCAATTCGCTGTTGATCATATTGTTATTTAGATACAAACACCTTGAGACCACATGATTACAATTCTGTATAATTCAATGCCCTTCTCGAAGAGGCTGCAAAACCGTGGCTTTATTATAGATTTGATGGTTGCAAATAACATGAAAATTCTAATCGATTCACTCAGAAATTTTATCATATTTTTTGGTCTTAACAAAGTTCTGAATAATAAATTTTTTGAATCAGGTCTCTTATGATGTAATTTTCTATACATTGGATGGTAAATTAAGAAAAATTCTCAAAAATCAAAAATCTCATGAAATCTTGTCTACAAATTTGGAAGTGATTAAGCCTTGGTTGCAATCCCATGCATATCTTGTGTATTTCATAACTGTTCGTGTTAAGAAAAAGAAAATGTCCAAAAATGAATCTGTGTGATTTAGTCGACTTTGTCCTCAATCTTTCTGAAATCACAGTCACGCCAGTAAGGAAAGAAATCCATGTAAACAGAAACATATTTACAAAAAGTGTAGACAGTGATTTTTGTAATGAGTATAACTTCTTCATTTTTAATATGTTTAAGATAATTTCCTCTCGTATTGTAGTTATTGACAAGCACTTCAATTTGACATGATTATTTTTGAAAATAAAAAAAAAATTGCAGTCATAAATTGAAAATAGAAAAACATTATCTTTATTTCGAATAAAAATCGTAACAAATCCACCTTAATTGGCTATCTTAGCTGATCTCAAAAATGTATTCATTTTTTTTTAGCTTTACTCATCATGAAGTAACGGTATGTTTGGTAAACAAGTCGAGGCAAAATATCACGAATTTTGATGTATTTAGGGCTTATTTTGACTTTACTAGGGGTCACAAAACATAGCATAACTTCGTGACAGATTAAAGCTAAAAAAAAATGAATACATTTTTGAGATCATTTTTTGACGCAGCGTTGCACAGATACCAATATCTGATGGTTTTTGGTGCAAACATACATAACACGCTCTGATCACCGATACAAGTTGTTAATCTCGCTTGGGGCAGAGAAAAAGTGTACTTTAGGACCTCCGGCGCAGCCATGATATGGATTCCACCTTGGTAGGTTAGACAGCCAAATAAGATGGAATCAAAATTTTGCGTATCATATTCGAATTAAAGAAGTTGATTTTTTTCTTTTTCATTTTCTGACCGCAACTGTTCTTTTTTTTTTCCAAAAATACGATATTCGTGAAAAGCAGCCTAAGCAGATTAAAATTGAAGAATTTATACGCATTACAAAAATCACTGTCTACACTTTTTTTACAGTTTGTAATAGGGTATTTCAAGATTCTGATTCACATTCTACACTGGACGAGGGACTTCGATCTTTTTTACTTGGGGTTCTGTTTATGATTTGGCTAATACTGAGATGATATCATGGTTACTTTAATTTCAAAGATGTTCATTTATAGGGTAATACACTCCAACAATATGAAATATGTTCTCCTCTTTTGGTATTTCAGTTTTTAGAACAAATTATTCTAATGGCTTTCTTACTAACTAGATCTTTCAATGTGAAGACTTGTCAGATTTTGGTTACGCGTATTTGAAATATTTGTTAATTCGATGCAATCAGCAAGTTTGATGATCTTATCGAAAGTAATTTAACACAAAACGTCAATTGCATTCTTTTTTAAGCACGAATAATCATGGCTTGAGGAACTCATTTAAAACATGGCGGAAATGATATTCTGGGCAAGGTGAAAAAGAAAGTTGTTTACGATCAGAAATATTTAGCTTCAGAAGTTGTTTATCGTGTTTGAGGCTAATTGCTTGGTTTCAGATACTCAGCGTCCAAAGGTGCTTAATATTTTTGGCATCCGAGCTTATACATTACTTATACATTGGTTGCTTGTAAAAAAAAAGTTTACTCAAAGTAAATATTTGTCTTGCACATCTCCACATCTCAGTGCTCGCCATTTTTTCTACTTCTTAGCTTACTCTATCATCAACATCCTCATAAAATTGTTACTATAAAAAGAATCTTTTCGACATGAAAACTATTATAACCAGAAGTGAATTTTTATGGTTTATGATTTCATTATAAGATCCTCAAAATCAAATCATTTTTTCTTTGAACTGAAATTTATTTTTTTGCACTTAATTCTGTGCAATTTTGTTTTATACAGTGCTTTAAATGAGAAACATTTAATAAAAGATTCTCACATTTTAAGCAAAAAGCCATTTTGTTCATTTTGAGAAAACCCCGTTCCCTAAAAATATAAAATCATTCAATGTATTCATCCAACCAGTTATATAAAAATGATTACTTAATTTACAGTATGGTGGGTTATATAATTTCAAAAAGCTCAGCCAATATCATATGCTTTTAAGTTCCTGCGATATTGAAATCTGGTGGTTCGAAATTTTATATAGTGAATTTTTCAGTATTAGTATTACCCCCGTATATTAGTCATTTAAAGCATAGGACTGAAGATAAACAATGAGATAATACATCTTTCCTAAATAATAACGATTTCCTTATGAACGTCATTAACAGTAAGTTACCAAAAAATCTAAAAGACAGAGTAAAACTCTATAACATAAAACCAAATATCATATGTACAGAAATGAAAAATGGTTTAACAATGGTCTTACAAGATCGACAGAGCAACCTTGACTCCCGCGAAAACCACAAACTATAATCAAGATTACTTTTGAGAATGTGGATATCCATATGTTTTCTCATCCCTCTTCTCCACAAATACGAGTCTCTGATTCCAGTGAAATTTCCAATAAATGATGGTATAGTAGACAAGAGAGTTCTATGGATTGATTATTTACAGTAGGTAACGACTGGAGAATGTTAATAAATTGACTATCTCTTATTCCATGTGAGTCAGGTGGAGCAGAATGCAATGTGGCTCTTGCCAAGTTACCAGTCCAGGTGACGATTGTAAAATTTGCATCTTCCCCTCAGTTATACGAGTATGGCAAACATTTACTTAGGATTGCAGTTATTTTGTCTTTTACTTTTACTTAAACGTCAACAGTTGCTTTAAAAGGAAGTCTCATCATTATGAACTGTTCAATTTCGAGCGAGAGATACAAATTGAATTTAAAAAACCTTTTATTTACTGTGTGTTGTCTTTCTTTTATCTTTTTATTAAGAATTGAATCTTTAAGTATGTGCATGTAAGAACGTTTTCCAAAGTAGCAGCATAGTAGCAGCAGTGGGCGAGGGTTTGACAAAGAGGTGGTTTGGTGAAGTTTGGGGTGGGTAGGTACCCAACACATTTCTGAAAATTTAATTGGGTCATTATGTCAACAATCTTCTGACATCCAACCACTTGCTTAAACCAACAAAAGTTTACAGTAAGGGGATCATTTGTGTCCTGTATCTTAAATAATTGTCCGGTTATCATTTCATTTCCAAGCTGATTTTTTGTTTTCATCCTATTCCCAAGTAGTTAAGTCCAAAAAAGAAGGAATTTTAACCATCATGTTGTAAATCCCCTACAAATATGCTCTGACATGACCACTTTCATGTCAATCATTACTGATCTAACGGTATACATTACAACTATCACGTGATCGTCATGTCTAGGAGCAGAGTAGTAAACACCTCAATTACTCTACTCGTCACTTCCAATAAAAATCAAAAAGATGAAAAAGTTTATGTCGATGTTTGCATGACAAACCTACATCAATAAGAGATACCTTCTGCTAGCTGTCACGTTACCTGCCTACTACAGATATAGACAAATCAAAGTCTTGCAGATGTATGATGTAACTGTAATTCATCTAAAGGCATCTTTTCACAAGACGCTGACGATTTTTGAGACTCGAGTTGATTACTTTATCCCTGTTGATAAGGTCATAAAACAAGCCGGCTAAACGTATCATATTGAGTGGTCAAAGCTTATTCAGCATAGTTTCTAGAGGGGGTCGGACCCCCTTTCTAGGCGGA
>JAUKPT010000615.1:0-18822 GCA_032273505.1 Nanomia bijuga
CTTTTTATATAATATCGAGGCTCGAAATAGCTAAAAAAATTCATGAAAATCCAAAAGAAGTGCTGGGGATTGATCTGCGATTAAGCCAAGTTTTCATCATTTATTGGTTAAAATAGAAAAAAAATAATGAATATGTTTAGAATACTTGAGGTTCATCTTTAGGAGATAGTTAAAAATACCGAACCTTGTCCGAAAAAATCACCTTTCTAACAAAAAAGGATCATGTATTTCAACGTAGATCAGATTTGATTTTTTATGGAAAAACATGGACTTATAGAGAAAATGTATGGAAAAATCTGACTTACAAATTGACATTTTTATTTTTAAGAAAAAAACCTTCAGAAAATCTGATTAGAATGATGTCTATTAAGTCTTGCCTTTCATAGGCATTATAGATATAGATATATAGATACAAAAAATGAATGATAAATAAGTATGCTTTTGATTATTCACTAATCCCTTCCCTTTCTTCTATTATTCTTAGGACAACATCAGATGGGAATTGTCTGTTTTCGTCATTATCGTTGTTACTTGTCCACACAGAAGAATTAAGTTGTATACTGCGTCATCTTTCAGTAATTGAAATAGTATTAAACATTTCGTATTATGCCAGTCATTCATTCTTTGACTTAGCTAAAACATTGAACTTAAATGAAAATAATTTATTTGCTAAAACATTGTCTGACAATTGCAGCTGTCAATTCTCTGGTAGCAATAGAGAATATTGTTTGCTTGAAGAATCTAAAAATGCCTCTAGAGACTTTACCTGGTGTCCAATGATTATCTTAATTTCACTTGCATCAGTTGTAAACCGTAAGATCCGCAGTGTTTACCCTACCACTAATGGCTACTTTGATTCTATTTTTAATACTACCATCTCTCCCAGAACTGTATGTATGTCTGGGGATACATTGCATATTTTATGGTGTAATACAAATCCGATAATAAAAGGACCAGACTTCAAACCTAACCATTTTGTTCCTGTATTTTTTAAGCAACTGACTTCACCCCCTGATAAACAAATGAAATTAGAAGGAAAGAAAAAAATTCAAAAAAATTTAAAGAAAATTCACAATAGAAGAATAGATTCCATGTTTTCAAAGATAGACTCTTCTGATTCTTGCACTGATCCTCCTGACGATTCTTCTCTTGTTGAACCTTCTCCGAATAAACCCTCAACGTCAATGATCAATGAACCTTCTCCGAATAAACCCTCAACGTCAGTTGTCCGTGATTTTACAAAGTTAGAAGACAAAAGCAATGCTAATTTTGAACGATTTGATATAGGCGTTTTACTCCCCAATTTGAAATCTCTTAGTAATCAAGAAAAATATGATTTGATGAAAAATGTTTGGACACCACCTGATGATTATGAATTCCCATCAACGATTTATTCTGCGAAAAGAAAAGGTTCTTGTCAAATTACATATTTGAAAAAGTATAATTCGGCTAATCAATTTCAGCACTTAGTTTACTCTCCTCTCAAAGACGCTCTTTTTTGTCTTCCATGTCTTTTATTTCGTCATGAAAATGTTGGAAAAGATGAAAAACTGTTTTCTGATGGATTAAAGTATTGGCCGTCAATTACAAAAAAATTAGAGAGTCATTTTTCTCCTTCAAATACAAATACAATAAAACACCACGAACTTTCAATTTCTTACATGGACGCATTTTTAGAAAATCATCGAAATCCGTCAAATCAGATTGATAATCTCGTAATAAGTAAACCTGAACGAGAAAATATAGCTAGGAATAGAGAAATTCTAAGTTTGGTATTCGAATTGGTTCTTTATCTTGGTCGTCAAGGAATTCCATTTAGAGGCCACCGTGATGATCTTAAACATTTGTATGATACAAATAACAATCCCGGAAATTTTGCCGAGCTTTTGAAAACGTATGCAAGAACTGGCAATCAAATAGCTATCAGAATTTTAGAAAAAATGCCTAAAAATGCAACCTATAGGTCAAAAGAAATACAAAATCAATGTATTGATACAATTGGGAAGGTCATAGTGAGGAAGATTTCAGAAAAGGTAAAAAAATCTAGATGGTTCAGTATTTTAGCAGATGAAGCATCCGACTCGTCGTGTACAGAGCAAATGGCTTTAGTTGTACGGTTTCTAAATTCGGACAAAAAAATTGAAGAGAGATTTCTTTCGTTTTTAAGTTGTGACTATGGGCAGTCCGGTGAGGGTTTATCGAAGCTTATACTGGAAAATGTCAATAAGCTAGATATTGATATGAAGAACTGTCGTGGCCAAGGTTATGACGGTGCTGGAGCTATGGCTGGTGGAATCAAAGGTGTTGCCAAACGTATTTCGGATATATATCCTAAGGCGCCTTATTGCCACTGCTGTAGCCATAGGTTGAATTTATGTGTTTGCAGAGTCGCAAAAACCAAGATTGTTCGCAGAACCTTCGACACCTGTCGAATCATATCTGACTTGTTGGCAGATCATTCGAAAGAAAAGCGTTTATACGAAGCCACTACATTGGAACTTTACCCAAATGATAAAGCAAAACAAAAAAAATTAATCGACTTTTGCCGCACTAGATGGTGTGAAAGATTAGATGGGATAAAAAGATTTGTCACTTGCTATTTCATTGTCCATGAAACACTAAAAAAAATCAAAAAAAATGTCTATTTTGATTTTTCTTATTGGACTCCAGATGTTCAAACAAAAGCCAGAGGTTTATACGCTCACATAAGAAAATTCAAATTTATCGTCAGTTTAGTAATATCTAAAAATATCCTAAGTTATTTTTCTGGTATAACTAAAGGATTGCAAGCGGTGGCAACTTCGATTGTTTCAGCACATGAATGGATAGAAAATCTGTTAAGAACTCTACAAAAAATTCGCAGTGAAGTCAGTACTTATCATCAACAGTGGTACAAAGAGGCACTTGAACTTGCTGAGAAAATCGAGATCGAGCCAACGCTAAAAAGAACACAGTTAGGGAAATATGAAGGAACAGAGGAAGATCCAATTGCTCTGTACTACAAAAGAGAAGTGACAATACCACTTTTGGACGAGCTCATTGTTGAACTCAAAACAAGATTTAGTAAAGAAGCTTTGGTTTATGCTGATTCTTTTTACGTTATGCCCTCCGTGATGAAAAAATCCATAACCTCTGGCGAAAACTGGAAAGAAAAACTACTATCATTTATGAAGTTACATCAGGAGGATATGTATGATATAGATGACGTTCCTGCTGAATTAGAACTTTGGGAAAGTAAGTGGAAAAATGTTTCAGCAAGTACAATTGCAGATGACTTTTCATACGTCCAAGATCTTCTAAGGTGTGTCGAGCCGTCGATCTACCCAAACATTTATCGTCTATTGGAACTTCTTTCTGTCTATCCGCCAACTTCGTGTTCATGTGAACGCGCTATATCGGTCATCCGAAGGTTAAAAACACCACTTCGATCTACAATGACACAGAAACGATTCAACAATCTTTCCCTTATGATGATCCACCGCGATATAGATTTAGATTTGGAAGAACTAATCAACCAATTAGCACGTGATTATCCGAAACGTCTACGTATGTTATATGTTTTGTCTGACGATTAAACCTTTTTTGATTTTTTTACGACTTTATTGTTGAATCTGTCTTATCGAAACGATTAAACATTGAATTTAGCTCTGTTTTCAATGCTAACACCCTGTCTCATGAACGATTAGACAAAATTAATCTTTAATTGAAAGGTTATCCAATTAAAACATCCAATCAAATTGATGAAAACCTTTTTTTGGCAAGATTTCTACGATGCGGCTTTTTCTTTTCCCTAAGTGCTTCATGTGCTTTTTCAAAGAGTTATGATATGAATTAATGTATACAAAAATAAAATGTCTTAGTTATAGAATTTTTTGGTCCCTACTTTTGTGAGACAGTAAGTAACCCAAAAGGTTTTACCGATGTACTTTACACTCATTTTTTTATAAGAAAGTAATTTATATGAAAGTGGGGCTACAGAGGCCAAAAAAATAAGAAAGTTTAGGGCTACAACGCTCTTACCATAAGAAAGTTCCTATTGAAAATATGTTTTGAGTCCTAAAAATTCTCATTGACCAGTTGCTTGTCAAATATACATATAAAACTGGCCGGGTAGAAACCAAATATTAAGAAAGCCTTCGGAAAGTTTTAGACCCTAAATGACCATAAATTTTAAGAAAGTTTAGGCCTAACCCTCTAACTAACTTTCTTATAAAAAAATGAGTGTTCGTAAAAATTAAGTGTCTTTTTCTAGATCTTAAGATTTAAGTCTATATTTTTTAAGGGATCACTATTTATATTCTTTTGTCATGCTGTTTTATTTTTTTGTATTATAAGATATGACGTTTATGATGATATTTTCTTTACTAAGCTTTTTTATGTAATTGCAACTTCCCTGGGCATACATTTAACCGGAATATCGACAAATTGAAGGTAAAAAAATGTTTCTTATTGATCATTTTTGATAGTTTCTGAAGAGGTAAATCTAACATTATTTCAATTGCTATTCTAAAGAATATTTCGTTAAAAATCGCTGAAATACCTGTTTTAGCCATTTCAATACCCAAAATTTTCTTCGACACCCAACCATGGTGGGTGTCAGATTTTTTGTTTGGTGAACCCAATTATAGAAGATTTGTCACCAGATGAATTTTTTGCTAAATCCGCGCCTGTGACCCCCCTAAAAAAACAGTGTTCCACTAAATGTAACGGGTAAAAAAGACTTAAGAAGTATTATCAACACAATTCAAGATATTTTCCAAGTTTTTGTAAAAATTTATTAAAGCAATCGTGAGTTATAAAATTTAGTAAACTCACTTTTGTATAAAAACTAGCGCGAGTGTTTTTTTTAACAAAAGAAGGAGCGTTGAAACTTCACACGAAAGCTTTTTTTCTTAAACTTCCTGGTGTTTAATTTTATTGAATTTCATATATATTTTCTAATTTGATATTTCAATCACATAAAAGAAAGATTTTTAATATTTTATTTCGTGAATCCGAGTTATGAAGGATTTTATGTCAAGTAGTTATTCCTCACCGTGGGTTAACTGTGTTGTTTTATAGTGCGGACACCTATTGGTTTTATCACACTTTCTGAAATTCACAGGAATGGTGGCATATGTCACAGTGAGTAAACAAAAAGTTGCCCAGTAAACTGCTATTGACTAATAGTCTCAGTCAAAATTTGTCGACATTTTCCGATGTCCTAGTGAGATTTATCCATGTCCCAGTGGGGAAAAAACACCAAAAACTGTGTCCCAGTTAGATTTTTTTTTTCACTCTTCCTGTGAGATAGGATGTGCTTTGAGGCCAAGAGTATGAAATGGTGATGTTAGAAAATCAATAAAAACCATTCTGATAAAAACTTTGTCTGTCGTTTAAAGCTTGATTTTGTGAGTTAAATTTTCTCAAAAAATAATTTTCTGAAGACAATTTTCAATTTTCTTTTACGTAACACTTGAAAAAATATCACCAGTACAATTGAAAGAACATATATTTATGAATAACAATGCTTGAAGCTACCGTAACACATTAAACTCTGACCTCGATGGAGCCCCGGTGAAAACCTTCCCTTGTGAGCAAGGACGTTTTCAAGCTGGAAATGATCTATAGATCCACATGGAATGGGATAGGAGTGGTTCATGATCCTTATCTGAAATAAATTCCATCCAGTAGCTGCTACCTGCGGTACCCAGCAGCTAAATTTATTTTGGAGCCCTCATTGTGAATTCTAAATAGTGGCCCGGTTGGGAAAATGAAATAATTGACCGTTCCCGGTGATAATTGCCTCAGGTGAAATTTGGCCCTCGATGTTATCCACGGTAACCTTACAAGCCCAGTGGCAGAAAGTGTGCGATACTGCGATGGTGATGGGCCTACAAGTATTTTTCCGGTCCTATATTTCTCCCTCGTCTGGGCACGTTGGCAGGGTATCGCATTTTTCAATAAGGAGAAATTATGTTGCCACTCAAATGCAACAAACTACATTGCTCTAAATTCTTATGTATTGATAGATGATAATATTTATCACATTATGTTGTGATGATTTCTACTCTCTGATGCAATATTCTCAAAATCGCATCCAATTTTCAAAAAACTTTTGGCGGGATATGGAATCGAAGACATTTTAAGTGCGGAATACTGAAAGAGAGTTACCTTGCTGACGCGGACTTTGGTGTAATGGCGGAATAGGCGCTTCTAAAATTGAAACGGTGGAATGGACATATGCGGCGAAAACGGTGGAATGGGCATATTTTTAAAATCGGCGAAATACTCACATTAACCGGAATGCTGAAATTGGCTACCCTGGAATACCCCCCTCTCCCTGTACAACGATTAGGAATGCGACCAACCGACGCGGCCCTTGATGAAATCTTAGTTCGAACTCGAAATGAGACTAAAGTTTAGTTTGGCCTGAAATTAGCAAATATAAAGATGATACTCTAGAAGATAAATGATAATTTATCTTTCGGTTTTCATCATGTTGTCACACTACAATAACAAAGTTATAGACCCTTACATACTTTTGAATATCTACAAGAAATACATTAAAATAATATACATTATTAACGTATCAATACAATACCTTTTGTTCTTTTTATTACATACAATAATTGTATCCTTACAGGACACTCGTCAGAATATAAACTTATTTTACATCGATTTTCCAATCGACCCCTAAGGAAAGGACAGCATAAAAATTAGGCAAAATGAATCATTTAATTTAATTTTTTACCTTATATAATGCTACCATAAATCCCAAAAGTTTGTCTCAAAACGAATTTCTAATCTCGTCATTTGATTGATTAAAACTTCCATTATGAAAATGTTGATTGGTTGACATCTCTGTGTTACTTCATAAATTTCACAATTTCCATTTTAATTTTTTCAAATCTGAAAATCAAAATTCTTAGTAAACGAATTAAAATATTGATGATATTCAGATATTTTCCTGATGAAATTTTTGATATAATCAAATAGCTAATTTAATAAAAAAATTCATGACCCGTTTTTGGACATCTAGTAATGAGTTGTTCTTTTGATACATCTCATTATTCTATGTCTATGCACTCTGCGTATCATAACGGCGTCTTATGATCTCATCGGATTCCGTGGAAGGAATCACTTTGTTCTTCTCCTGGTACCTCTCGTGACAAGCATACACCAATGTTATTATCGTAAACAGAGCCGAAACTATACTTGAACCGATAAACAATTTCTTGCCTCCATATTCTTGATATAGTTTCCCTCCTAGAGTATATGAAACCACTTCAGCACCGCCATTGTACAACATGACTGCGATTCCGCATATACTAGTATAAATGTTTTTAGGGAATTTGTCCTTTATATATTCCATGTAAGAGCACACAAATACAGAGTTTGTCAAACCGTTTAGTAAGTTTACTAACAAAACATACTTGGGATTTGTCATTAGAGCTAAACTTAATGATCGAATGGTCCATACGAAGAAGCTTAACACGAATCCCGGAAGTGGTCCGCCGATGAAATCGGTCAAACGTTGGGAGAGGCCGTAAAATATACACGCCGAAAGGCCATTTACCAACATTGATGTACCGAGTAATGAATGAGATGCGTGTATTCCATTCAAGAGCAAAAACGAGAAACTGAAATAAAGTCCACATACAAGACCGTTTGCTGAGACGAGTAGAAAAAAGACCCACGTTTTCCCTTTCTTCAATGTTTGCTTCAATGTCTTATAGACGTCTTCGGCTTCAATTTCACTTACCGGTTTTTTGTCATTTTGGATTTTAAAGAGGAAGTAGAATCCGAACATTAACCCGATTACAGCTATAGCGTATACAAAGTACATCGCCAGATACTTCGTTGCAGGGTTTTTAGGGAAATGATCAATCAGCACTCCAGAGAGGAATCCCATAAATGCAAATCCAGCTGGAGCTGGGAACATCTGACGTCCAAAATCGGTTTTAGATGGGCTTTGTCGGATTGCTTGTACAATACCCGATGAAGCGATAACTTCGATTGCTTCATGGAAAAAGCAACCGAAAACAGATAGTCCAAGGATGATATAGAATAAGTTGGAATTTCCTGATGTTGCATTATTATTCGTAGCCCAGTATGAGGGATTTTTTGATCCATCAGCTGTTATATTGGTATCGGTTTTATTCAAGTTTGAGTGCGACAACGAATAAACATTTTGGTCACCAAAAACCCATACGGAACCCGGAATTAAAAACATACAAACCGTCGATATAATACACAACAATTGTGAAATCAGTCCATGTTTCAATGATTTATCAGTTATGTATCCCCAAAACGGACCTCCTACCAGACCACCAACTAATTGTATACCGCATATGAAACCAGCTTGGGCCGTACTGAGACCTATAGTGACGAAAAATAACATTTGGAACTGCAACAACGATCCGATGCGACCGAAATTGAAAAAAGAAACAAGTTTACAAGGTACCATATTTCGGTCAATAGCGTACCAACGTGAAGATTGGACTTCTCTTTCGATATGATGCTCAAAACCTTTTGCATTTGATTTTTCCATTTTTGCAATCTAAAAAATAGAAAAAGGCTTTTTGACTACCAAGATAATGAAATAACATTTAGCTGTCTGTTGTACTCAATCTCGAAATTTAAGACGTCTGATAATAAGGTTTTAAGCATTATATAATGCATAAAGGATAGTTAATTTCACATTTCTAGTTTTTTTCCGATCCAGCTACTATATCGGATGGGGGTATTATACTTTGGGGAACAACGACCCTTCACTCTTACCTATTTACCCCTTCTCCATGCATACCTGTGTGCCATATGAAAGAACAAAAAAAAATGTAATTAAAGCGAGGCAAATTGCAATTTTCTTTTTCTCAGAATAGTTGAAGTACTTATATTACACCACTAGGAAAATCCATTGGATTTCAAGAGTTATATGAGATTTTCTTGTCAGTGCAGAACTCTGCATGTAATAAAATAATTTCAATGACTATTTCTAGACTAGATCAAGTCTGCCTTACGATTTGACTGGGTATTGTATGTGTATTGCTTTATCAATTTTAAAAACAATGCAATTATATTGATTAAGGATTTTCAATCTGTATCAATTTTAGAATGAGTTTACGAACGCAATATCATATAAAATATTTTGCACAAAGGAATATCGGAGTAATGAATCGAGATGACTGGTGCTGGTTCTTCAAACGTTGTTGATGTAAACACTGTTTAACCGTTGTCAATAGAATCAAGAAAATTTATTAGGCTTATTCAGTGTCTTTTTTACATAAAGTTTAACAACCTTTAAACAATTGAGTAGACGAGATGGTCCGAACTGTGAAGTCGGTGTGAGGCTAAAAGTCAAAACGTTCGAAAATAATATTTACGGTTCTATTCTCATGCGACAAGTGCAACAGGACATATAAGTTTATCTTGCAAAGAAAGTGAATCTACCGAACACCTTACGAGACAATCAAAATAAAAGAATTTTTGCCGGGGGCGGCTAGTTGCGTAAATGTAAACAAGGCGGGTGCAAATAGTTATAGCTTGTCAATGCAAGTCGGCTCTTTTATATCTCTGTATACATATACTCGTTTTTAAGAGACAACTCAACAAATTATCATAATAGATTTAACGTGAGATTGACCGGAGCTAATTATTATCGATTAGCTGCATACTGGTTTGAGACTGGTTTGGGATATTTTTTCTTAATTTCGGAGCTTTGATATTCTTCATTCATTAAAAAAATATTCGATAATACCTTCCTGAAAAGCTGATCAATTTACAAATTATTCAAACAGTGTAAGATACTTTTTCAATAGATTATCATACTATTTTTTTTCGATCGGCTTTCGCATAATACTTTACGCTTGAATTTCGCTGTTTTCAACTTATCAACATGAATTACGTAGACGTGCGAAGCGTATTTCTTCAAATACATAACAAAAGACTTAATCCATTCTTCAACTTGACAAAAGAAGTCAAAGACGTAGCATGTACAGTAACGTCAGTATTCTTCGCTATATTCGGCTTATATCTTCCATGCACTTTTATGATATGTTTAAAAGTCGTCGGACTGGCAGATAACATAACGACGCGACTAATGACGAAAAGTAAAGAGATGATACCCCCGTCGGAGTATACACCTATTGTGAGTGGCAACGAGAAAGAAGAAAAGAACTGCAGACAGTGCTGCAGAAGAATCATGATCAAATTAGTACGCTACCTTATAATTGTTCTTCCGTCTTTGATGTCTGCTTCACTATGCGGAGGCTGTGTGTGGATACTATGTACTAGTTTTGAAGAAACGCAACGTTGAACTTGTGATAAGTACGAAGCAGCTTTACTATATGCTCATACTTTAGGCTTGTTGTTGTATAAATACTATATAATCTAGACTTAATATGTTGACATCATTTGAAGCATTTCTTACTTGTAACTTTATTTATTTTACTCATTGTTTTTTTGAAATAGATATTTTTTATGAAATTTTAGAGAATATATTTTTTACTGTACGGATTTAATTTTTGGTTTTAATGAAAGTTACAAGAAATTTTGGCTCAAGGATCTGTAATACTTTCTTGTCATAAATAAAATATAGAAAGCGATTGCTTTGATGTATACCTTAAATTTGAAATTGAAACAATCAATATCATCAGAGAAACTAAAGAAAGCGTAGGAATTTTAGGAATATTTGTATTCTCTAACATAGGCTTTATTTTTCAAGTACTGAAGGCGTTTATTTGAGAGGGCGCTTGATTTGGTGCTTTTCTAATCCCAGAAAAATTAATTATTTGAGTGCGTTTTTGCGCTTAATCAAATACATCTAATTTTGTCATTTTTCGATGAAATTACCCATTTTTCGACATTTTTCATTTCGACGAAATTCAACACTTTCTGACAAAATTCTGTCACTAATCATACGGTTGCTATAAAATTGCTATAAAGCGCCCATGGGCGCCTAATCAAGTGAGCACTTTTTGTGGTTAGTTTTTGCGTTAGTAGAAATTGCCAATAAGCGCCCATTTCATGTTTATATGGATCAGCCTAAAGTGCTTAATATGCTACATATATGATGAAATTCAGTTATAAGTATTTTTTTACATTAAGTTTAAATTTTTGGACATTTTAAGCCTCCATTTTAATGACACGGACTAATAAGATACTAAGTAGTCTGTGTTTAATGCTTATAAAAAGAAAAGAGTGAAACGTCAGCGAGCAAATATCTTTCTTAAAAAATGCGTCGATTATTATGCGTAATAAATTATTTTGAGATGTGTCATGGACAAACAGATTTTCTGTTATATAAACAAATTTAATTTGTCTGTATGACCCAGTACGTCAAATATGACCTATACACAAAAGTTTCTTTTAAACCTTTTATGAAAGGTGTAACTTGGAAAATAGGAGAAATCTTCCACTTGACTTACTACAAAATTTGCAGTTTTAAAACTGTCTTTTTTCGCAAATCGTTACAAGGCAGATTTATTTTTCTAGTTCAGTTGTTATAAAGTTGCGGGAAAATATGCCAGACTTATCGCGCAACTTTGACAAATAGCTCTAGAAACTTATGATGTTTTTTTTACGAGTTATGTGTTAGAATTACTCCTACCATTCAACAAAAACCTTGAAGAAAAATCAATCAATTTATTTAGGAAAGATTTAAATGAAAAAGTGAATTCATTATTTGACGAATTATCAGAATAACATTTACCTAATATGAAAGTTGAGTAACGGAAGGTGGTTAAAATTGCGACCGCTTATATGTTGCCTCTGAGCCCCTAGTAGTACTGGATTTTAACATATAGGAGATGCAAAGTCAAAATATGTTGATTTTATTTCATCATTTAACAAAATCTCTTAGATGGTCTTAGATTAAAATAAGATACAAAAGTAGCAAAAAAAAAGAAGTCCATTTCCCATACAACTAATGCTGGATATGCCTTTTTACTTCTACCCCCCATAAATTTATATGGAAAGAGCAAATTATATTCAAAAGCTAGACTAAATGTAGCTTAATAAAAAAGGAAATTAATATAATCTTGTTCTTTGAAATTTAAATAACAAATAAATTTACCATCATGCCTTTTATTATACTTCTTTAAGTTGCATGGTGGCAGTGGACTAAATGTAGCATTCCTTAACTTTGGGCATGAATACTTTCTCTCAGAATAAGCCAAAAGTACGACTTTTTTAATCTAGATTCAAGGGCTAGACTAAATGTAGCATAATAAAAATGAAAATCAATGTGATCTTGTTGTTTAAAATTTGAATAACAAATTAATTTACCATCATGTCTTTTATAATACTTCTTCAAGTTGTTTCGTGGCATTGGACTAAATGTAGCATTCCCCACCTTTGGGGATAAATACTTACTTAAATTGGTTCTATTTAACTTTCAGAATATGCTAAAAGTAAAGTCAATGTTGCAAGCACCTACCTTTCCAAGTATACTTTTCCAATTGTGAAACTGCTTGTGTTCTTCTAGTGATCTGGATCCTCAATGCCTACTCAAGAATAAACTGTCTCAACTGCAAGGTGCTGGAAGATACTTGGCCTTTTCAATGGTTTTCTTTCATCCTTTGTTTGTTTTACAACGAGATAGGGAGCGTATGTAAGCAAATACTCCATATTGTTATCATACTTAGTGAATCTACATCAATCTTCTTTTGTTTATCAGACGAGTCGAAATTGTTTTTAAGGGCCCAACGAAGGAGGGATATTGCGTCATCATATGCGAAGCCGTGGTGCTCTAGATCCTGTGAAGCTACAACCAAAACCATGTTTTTACCACCAGGAAATGGGTAAATCCCACAGAGTTTAGACAAATTTTGACTGGGACAGTGTTTAGCCAACATATGTTTAATTGCGACAAAATTTTGCTAGCAAAAACTGATTGGAAAAGATAGTTTTGAAAGAAAAAATAACTAGGACAAATAATTTCTAATATTTGCAAATCGATTCAATTTTGACTGAGACATGAATGGAACAAATATTCATCTTTCATATAATATTTATGACTAGGAACACCAGACAATTGAACCGTGCATCAAGTCCACTTAAATGCCACTGGTACAGAATTATTTTACCACTGGAAAAGCAAAAAATGGACCAATATCCCAATCTGGGACACTCACTGTGACATATGCCACCGTTTTTGTGAAACAGGATGTATGGATCTATTAAGACGAAGCCTTTATTTTTGATAGAAAGAAGAATCAGGTTTTTGTTGAACTGTCCTTTTCTTTTTTGGGGGATTTTTCTGATGATTAAATGTATGTTTTGAGACATTAGCCCAGGTTAATCGCAATGTGACTCCTGGTTGAAGATAATTAGTTAATAATGTTTTTTGAATCATCATTTTGAATCCAAAATGGACCCTCATTCTCACTTGACATTTTCCATCCCCTCCTACCACTTTCGCTTTTCCTCCTACTAAAGATTAACCGAAAGCCTTTTATTTGTTTCCATATTTGTCATGTAACGGTATAAGTGTTTAATAAAAATCTGGATGACTTTATTAAATTTCTTGTAAAGTTGTTTTTCAAACTCTGGCTTAGGGAATAACAAATATCAAGTTTTGTTTTGTTTACATAGAAATGATCAACAATTTTTCATCACCTTAATAATTTGCTTGTTTTTCAACTATAATTACGAAATCAGCATATCTGTGCCACTATATCATAATATTTTCTGTTTATTGAGGTCGATTTGATGTCGCAACAAACAATTATGGTGTCATTTCTAATTCATTTTTTAAATTACCACACCTTGGAAATTCCGAGAATTTGACTTAACTCTTTTTTCAATAATTTGTTTTTTCCAAATAAAATCACTTTTATATGCATTCACATTCAAGAAGCATATTCTCAAAACAAGTAACAATAAGATTTCTAAGCATTTTAGTAATTTCAGACTGCTTAAATTAGCAAATCTTCAATATGATTTCGTTTTTATGTGTCAAGAAATGGAAAAGATAGGAAGAGCATATATTCAACCACCGGTTCATAAAAAGAGTGCCTTTCCCTGCATTATATTTTCTGTGGTAGAAGTGAGGAAAGCAAGATACTGATTGATATTTTAGAACATATTCAAAAAAAAATCAAAATGAAGTATCAACTCGTAAAAATTGTTTTATTGACTAAATAAGGTACATACTTTACCTTTTCAGTTAACATTTCTAATTTCTTGCAAACCATAGCAACACCTAAAAGGACCTTCATAATATCTTTTAACATACTCTATCCAAAAATCATCTAATATTAAGTATGCAACTTCATTTAAACAGTTTTTTTCTTGAGACGATCTAAATAGGAGGATAACTTATATTGGACATATACAGCTGAGAAACCCGTTGTATCAATTTTTGAAGGTCACCTGATGACCCTAAAATGGGGGACGAGGCCCCATCCCTCATTTCCTATCGAGCAAAAAAACAATGTTGTCAGACGTTAAAGTGAAAAGCACCAATCGGAAGAGCATAAAAACTTATCATTTTTCACATATAACCTTGGGTCTGAAAACCAATATTTAGTTTTCCATGGACGGTTAAAGGTTTAATGATTTCAATAGTCTTCGAAACATCCAAATCAAGAAATTTGACCTTATGATCGGACACAGTAGCTTGTCCATTAGGGATTTGGTGGTCACTTTTAACTTTTCAAACGTTCTTTTACAATTTTTGGGTGCTGAATCTAGTGGGGCCAACGAATTTTAGAGATCACTCTCATTTGCTCTTGCTCTCAGGTGAAACATTTCCATACAGAATTAATAAGACACCAGCTTTTCTGTATTTAAAAAGATATCAGTGATTTGAAGCAATATTTGTCGTACTTATTACAAAAGGGACAAAATTTCACAGCCCTGATAATGTTTAGAGAAGAGATAATAGAAAAATAATTCAGACCCGAAAAAATGACCGACCTCTAGTTAATGGTTACAGTTGGACAGTGATCGGCCTAGAAGAAAAGGAACTGATCAGTTCTGCAACATATCATTTCACCTTACAGCACATTCTGACACTTCCCTAATAAGTACCTTGACAACCTTGTCTTATGTAATAGAAAGTCAATATAAGATTATCTTTATCTTTTGGAATATTCATATGAAATATGAAAAAAGTACTTTTCAAAAACAACTTAATGGTTTGTCATTTTTTTGTCAGCAAACTATGAGAAACAAACTTGTTTATGCATTAGATCTCTCATCCGCCTTCTGTTTCAAATATCACAGAAACAAAATCAACCGAGTGATAAACATATTTACCTAAGTGATTAGTCCATTTAACGAACAATGTTTCTTTTGTTTCTATTGCGTAATTTTTGTTCATGTTTTTATGATGTGATATGGAACTCTATATATGGTGCTGCGATTTGTGTTTCCCAGCCTGGGTCATCAACAAAAGTGATCTTTTTTCTGAGACGTAGGTGGTCTAAAAACAGGACAATCTCAAGGTCATATGAGTGGGCTATGAGTGTACAAGCTGTCATAAAATGTTTGTGCAATAAATGAGTTCGTTACTCAATACAATCAACGATTTCAATATTGCAGGTTTAGAAGAAATTTTAACTACTCTGAAATTTTGATGTCGGAAAACGTTGATAGCACTGGTAGCGCCGCTTGCAGGAAGCTTCGTCTTTTCACAGGAAGCTGGTCACCGTTCTACTTTACTTTTACTTCTTCCGTCAGAAAAATCATTCTTCAGGTACCAACTCGACGAATGATTGGTCCTTTAAGAGTGAATAACTCACGGGCCTTACCATATCTTGTTCTTTGTCCATCTGCAACAGCATATGGTAGGCTAAAGCAGTTAAACGTCACATCAGTTAATACTAGATACCGTGTAATTTAAGTTGATTTGCGCCAAAGGTTTCGGTACTTCAAGTTATCGCTATTTTCAACTTATCTATAATATTGATGACTAGGTACGGACTACTTGAATATTTAAGCAGTCTCTAATAATATGCAATGCTTAAAATAATTAGAGAATATCTGAAAAAGGTTTTCACATTTTTTAACGGAAAGGAGATGAGGGTGGAGCATAATCTGTTAAAAAAGTGTGAAAATCTCCGATAAAGGATGTAGCTCTCTAATGTCCCTAGTACTTCGGTAGAAAAGGTGAAACAGATTGAAATAAAGTTTTAAGAGTCATTTTCCATGCATTTTGCGCTTTTCCTTTCGATAAAAAATAAAAGGTAGATTGATTTTGTTGCAATCACAATTATAATTGTCTGTTAAGAGGATATGAAAACCTTTGTGAGATGTCCCCTTGGCTGTACCAAGTAATTTCACTTTAAAAGAAAATAGATAGAATAGATTATTTGAATTTCCAAACCAAAAAGATGTATGTGTTACGTGTTTTATGGCAAAATGAACTACAGTCGGTCGGTCGGTCTTTAAAACTTATTTTTGCATGATAATTTTCTTTAAGGAATAATGGTCAGACCCAGATCGACTCAACAGAAATTTAAGTAGATACATATGATAATCTTAGAAGAACACTCATTTTTACGTAAGGAGGAGCAATACTGACTTTTTATGAACTTATATCATGGTAAGACAGTGTAAAGCACCTTTTCTCTTTTTGAATCGGTACTTGCACTACAAATCTTGCAAAAAATTGTGAAAGAATGCTACAAGAAGACAATAGGAATATATTTAATAGCATTATGCACTTTTAAATCTATATAGGCAATATAATCAATATAACCATGATTTTGTTTTTAAAGAATATATTTTTTTCACAGCTATCGTGTTCATGAGTCTCAATCTTCAGTGAAATTTAAGACTAGATCGTGATTTCTGCAGATTTCCCTTCTTAGACACATCACAATCATAAACCAACGAACGACTTGCAACAAAAAATCTTAACCTTTAGCTTCCTGGCTTCTATTTGATATTACATCAGAAGACAAACAGAGTTTTGACTCATGATGCAAATCATAAAAGAAGTGACAAAGAAAACTCGGCACGTTGTTTGTAATGGATTGCAAAAACGCTGATGCAGAATTGCCGAAAACACTATCTCTGATGTCATACTAGACATAATTACGTTTATGTTTTCGAAACATGCTTGATAATTCTTTTGGAAATATTGGTTGTTCTGTCTAAGAAATCAAACCAGAAAACACCTATTTTCTGTCTGATTTATTCAAAGTAATGAAGTTGGCAAGTAAATGTGAATCTTATTTGTATCATGTCTCGTCTTGCTGTTTGTTACAGCAATTTAATCTATGTTTTTCGTGAGGATTTAGGCGATGTTGAAATATCGTCTGACAAGGCTCAAGGTAGAAGGCACGGTTGTATGTTTGCATGTTTTACGCGTTTCACGCGTTTTACGCATCTGAGTTCCGAAGGTTCTATGTTCCGAACGGTCAATGTTCCGAACTTTCTAGTTCCAAAGGTCCGATGTTCCGAAGTTTTTATGTTCCGAAGGTTCTGACTTCCGAAGGTTCGATGTTCCAAAGGTTTGATGTTTAGAAGAACCTATTATTTGTTATTATTTGACTTCATTTCTTTTATCATATGTAGACCGGTATATTATGTGAAGTGACAAAGTATTATATCCTTTTAGAACATCGAACCTTCGGAACATCGAACCTTCGGAACTTCGAACCTTAAGAACATCGGACCTTTGGAACATTTGACCCTCCGGATTGAAAATTAAGTACATTCGAAACTTCAAACCTTTGGAACTTCAAATTTTCGGAGTATCGACCTCAGGAACATTGTCTTATTGGAACATAGAACCTTCGGAACTCCAAATCGTCCCCCCCCCTTATTCACTTGTTTAACATTTTTTGTGGTTACGTAAAATGGCATCTATCATGTAAAAATATCCTAATTTATCCGACTTAATCGCTTAAATAGTATCCCTATTGTTACGTCTAATATAACTGAATCTAGTATTTCCAATCTACATCTACTACAACTGTAGTAGTGATGGAAATGTTCTGCAAAGCCCATTCCAAGGCCGACCCCCCCTCTCAGTCCTGAAATGCTTCTCGCCTAAATCCGAATAGCGTCTATTACAGTGTAAAAGCAAGAAGGACAGACTGGGCCAACCAACCAGCCAACCAGCAGTAAACAGGACCCGTTTTTTTCAGTCAGCTGAGCCTATTAGGTAGACCGGTACATATTGGTCTACTAATCTAGTCAGCTGGATCTGTTTATATCAGTCATCTAAACTAGTCAGCTTGATCTGTTTATATCAGTCATCTAAAGTAGTCAGCTGGATCTGTTTATATCAGTCATCTAAACTAGTCAGCTGGATCTGTTTATATCAGTCATCTAAACTAGTCAGCTGGATCTGTTTATATCAGTCATCTAAACCGGTCAGTTCGATCTGTTAATATCAGTCATCTAAACCGGTCAGCTGGATCTGTTTATATCAGTCATCTAAACTAGTCAGCTGGATCTGTATATATCAGTCATCTAAACCGGTCAATTGGATCTGTATATATCAGTCATCTAAACCGGTCAATTGGATCTGTTTATATCAGTTATCTAAACCGGTCAGTTCGATCTGTTTATATCAGTCATCTAAACCGGTCAGCTTGATCTGTTTATATCAGTCATCTAAACTAGTCAACTGGATCTGTTTATATCAGTCATCTAAACCGGTCATCTGGACCTGTTTATATCAGCCATCTAAACTGGTCAGTTGGACCTGTTTATATCCAGTCATATATACAGGTGTCGCGGTAGATTAAGACCTAGGAGATTAGGACTTTTAAGTCCTGATTTCACGAGAAATGTATAAAATAAAATTTCTTTTATAAGAAATAGACATTCTAAAGACATTTTTTGGATTTCCTACCGAGGAGAGGGATGGAACAGGTATTA
>JAUKPT010000616.1:0-18820 GCA_032273505.1 Nanomia bijuga
ATTAATCAAAATAATCTGTACTCTTGTGACGTCGCAAGAGTACAGATAATTAAAATATGTTTATAACGCGCAATGGTAATTATTTGGCTGATCTGGTGATTATTTGCTTAAATGTAACAACGACCGGAACAATAATGAGTGATAATTAAATGTATTATTTTAAAGAGTACTTTTTTATCGGCTGTGTTTGTCATCCTTCGGTAAACCTTTTTTATGAAAACTTTTGTATTAAAATAAACAAACAAAAGATTAAATTTAATGTGCAAGAAAAGTGGGGAAAAGTCTTTTTGCTTTCATTTCAGAAACGCATTTCAGCCTGACCAGTTACCAAATTAATACGATGTAATGTAATGGTCAACATAATTGTCGTATAAAGAATTTATTTAATTCAAAATTACCTTATTTTTTTTTTTAGACGACTCATCTCCATTTCAATTCTTAGAACCAGGTGATATAATTCCTAAAATAGATCCAATAGACGATAACGATTCTTTAATACAAGAGATTGAAAAAGAAGATATTTTGGATTACCCGAATAATGATACTTCTGAGGACCGTACACCCGTCCCGTCACCCCATATATTTCAGAACCATGATAATACGGACAGTATATTATCTGAAACGATCACATCTTGTAGTATGGACCTCCACCATCATCATCAACAACAACAACCACACCACCACCAACAACAACATCACCATCAACAACAACTACAACAACAGCAACAACAACAACAACAACAACAACACCAGCAACAACAGCAACAACAACAGCAACAACAACAACAACAACAGCAACAACAACAAGCAACAAACGACTTAGTAATATCGAAAAACAGACCATTGAAATTACCTGTTACAAGATCACAATCTTTCGATAGTCCATTTCAAGATATTCGTCCGTCTCTTCTCCAACGAGCGCAATTATTCATTCAGAAACAGCTGGACGGTTTAGCGTTTTCACAACTCTCTTCCAGCTCAAGTCAAACGACGACGGATAGCGACACGATTAAAAAACCCGTCACTTCTGTTTCGTCGAATCCAATTATATCGATATCACCAAATTTAGGATCGTCGCCACATATATCGTCAGCACCAGCCTCTCCCCATGTTACCCATACGTTAGTATCTGGTCATATAGAAGTTCTATCATCAAAATCGGATTCACTTAATAGTTCCGAAAATGTTTCTCCTGTACAATCGCTTAAGCATGAAAAGACTATGTATTCATCAAATACTGGTTCAGAGCGCAGTAGTGGTGGGCATAGCGGTGGGCATAGCGGTGGGCATAGCGGTGGGCATAGCGGTGGGCATAGCGGTGGGCATAATATGCAAGGGAACACTCACCAGCCCTTAATGGCAAGTCTCTCAAGTAATCTACCGCCAGTTAATTCTAGGCATATTTCACCGAGTGATTTAAGGAAACCGAAAAGTCCGAAAGAGATAAGTCCTTATCGACAGATGCCAAATTTACGTGGTTACAATCAGAATATGTCAATGTCTTCTGCTGGAAGTTCTTCTAATAACAGTAAGTACAATGATGTTTTCGATTAATTTTATGTTTATATATATTATATTTCATGAAATGTCAATTTTAGCCAACAAATTTTGAAACACTAATCTGGGTTAAAACACTTGGCCGGATTGGCAAAAATATGTGTAAAGTAAGTAATTTTAGCTGTAACCAGTTTTAGGAATTACTGACAGCAAAATGCAATTGTCGCCAGGGTTTAATTTGTCCATGGCAGAAAGAGTATGCATATTTTGCATTTATGTATATTTCTCATAAGTTTTTTATTGTATTGTGAAGGCTGTAAAAGTTTTCAATGAAAAAGAGAAGGGGGAGAAAATAAATGTGTTAAATAGTATGTAATATAGATGCATCAAAATAGATGTGGGTTACTGCATCATCTTTAGTTTGATCTTGAATTTGTCTTTTCCAAATGCATAGAACGTGATCCTCATCAATTTACAGCATTTGTTTTATTTTTGTTAATTAGTAGAAATATGTTAATTGCTTCATGCTCGCCTAAATAATTTCATTTTATTTCATAAAATTAATCCAGTAATTAACGACGATATGGGTCCATTTTTTTGCCTCTTCTATTTTTCATGTTTTAGTTCATGTTTAGGAATTATCGCCAAATTTCGACTGTTTAAGTCGTTTGATTGATTAGAGATTACAACATCAGAAAGCTGATTGGTTCAATTTAAAATGTCACAATTTGATGTTTTGTTGAAATCAGAAATGAAGCAATCATTTCTACATGGACCAATCAGTATCTTGATGATGTGATTTCCAACCAATCAAAAGATTGAATTAGCCATAATATGGTGACAAACCCTTTTCCATCTGTCATAGTTTTTCTGCTAATTGAATTATCTTGACATACATATGGCGATATTTGGAGGTCAAACTGCAGAATCAAAGTATGATTTCTCATATCAAATAGCAGGAACTCAATTTTGGAGAGCTTAGTGGCTTTCGAATGGGATATGATTATACAGTTTTTTTAGTGACTGGCATAGTATCTTGAAATGCATTTTAAGACTGGCAATGGAATTTATGTCAAGTGCACTGTCATGTCATCCACTGATATCATATTCTGTCTGAATCATTTTAGAAACTTTATTTTGGTTTATGGAAATACAATTTTGACTTGAAAATGGGTTTTAACAGAAATGCATTTGAAAAGATTTTTGATATTTCAATATTTTTTAATTTTAAAATATGACATCCCATTGTGTAGTTACAATTGTGCAAAGTGTTCAAAAAAGGACGTGTGAAATAGTGTTAAAATTATCATATATCAAAATATGATTTTTTATCTAATTTGTTTGGCAAATTTATTTATCGGATTTTCTATTCAAATCAAAAAAAGTGCCTAAAATTTACTTAAGGAGCCATACTCGATTATAGATCTCTAGTAGAGATTATTTAATTATTTACGACATTTTACACCCCAACCCAATGTTTTTCAAAACCTTATAACTATATATTGCTGTACAATAATCTTTTGTGAAAATTTCTTCTGAGCTCAGTTTTTTGTACAAACATGCAATTTGAATCTGTCCCTAGACGTTTTTGGGTCATCTCAAAAGTTTTTCTAATTTAGACTATTGATTGGTTGAATATAACATGTTTGATTGGTTCATTTAAAAATGACATCATCATTTTTCACTTAAAGAAGACATCAAATTGTGTCATTTTTTAATGAACCAAACAGAATCTTGATCATGTAATATTGAACCAATTATTAGTCTAAATAACACGACCTTTTGAGGTGCATCCTAAATTGAATACAAGATTTATTATTACATTTATACATCTTATAATGAAAATAAATACGCATTTTGAAGCATTTTGCTTATTTTTATTTAAACTGAGTACTTCGCCCGCTTCTTGCAGGGCATTAGTACAGTACAGTACAGTATTTATTTTTAGTATAAAATTACTCGCCCGAAGGAAGCAATATTTGCAATTTATATATTTTTTCATCAAAAAAAATTCCTGCACGTGTATTTTTGGACTAACAAAAATCTTTGCGTATGAAGACTTAAGTTTTTTATTTTTCTATATTTTGATTATATGTCAAAATTATCATGTCATGAAAAGGTTCTTTTTAAAGAATTCTTTCTATAGAACAAATTATTTAGTGAAATTAATCACTTAAATAGGTTCGAAATTTATATATTTATATTTATATGGCTTAATATACATTAAGAATTTTAATACAGATTTGTAATTGATGGCTTTTCCAAATATTTTTAACTTCAGGTCATTTGTACATTTTGTTCTGATGTGAAGGACTCCATAAATTTGATTCAAACCGAATTTACTGAGACAAATCAAAAGTGATTGCCAGTCTGGATTGTCTCGAACTGGCTAATTTATGCCATATTACAATTAAATAATTTAGTAAGCACAGTATTAATAAATAAACGATAAAAACAAACTAATTCAAAATCTAATTTAACTGAGCAAATCAAATGTTTCTCGACGATTTAAACTATTGATAATGTTTTTCTCCATTAGATTTAAATGACTTGAGCGACGGTTCAAGGAGAAAACCGCCTAGTTATCCTCTAAAACCGATGGATAAAGTACAGAATATGACGAGCAGTCCCAGACCTGGAATGAGAGGTAAGCTACTTGCAAAAAACTTTTTGTTTCCTTTTTATGATTGGTTTTTGAAAAGAAATATTTAGGTATATAGGTACATAGCTTTCTTAAAGCCAGAAATTATTGTGGATTTTTGATAAATGTTTATGGAACTTGTGGAAGAATTTAACTGTACAAACATTTTTAACCGATATATCCTTTTTGTATTTCAGCTACTGAAGATTAGAAATATATTTAGCTAAATTAAATAGTTCTCATCAGTTATGGTTGTTTAAATGGGACCTTACCTTAAATTAGAAATGAATTAAAACTGTTACATTTTAAGTGTTTTTGAAATTCCAGTTAATAACTAAATCTCTCCACAAAGATTCCTTTAATTTTTGTATACATATTAATATGTTGTATGAGTTTAATTTTGCAGTTAACAGAACTTGCATTTGAGATTATTTTGCTTGAAATTTAAGTTGTTCATTCGAATTTAGGAAGATATAGATTTACATCAAAATATTCATTTCCCGGAAAATTAGTCAGAACCCATAAAAAAATGACTCGAAAGTACTGCTTTGGAAGGATCATAGATTTATTAAACTGCATGAGTTAAGCCAAATCTGACCCAAAATTGACCCAAAATTCACTGTGTTGCACAAATGTTAAATAACTAAATAGGCTTGTAATGATGGGAAAAATGTAGAAAGAAATACGAATATTTGAAAATCTTCAGAGCTTATATGGTGAAGAATGTTACAGCAGTCTAGTAGTCGTAGATATAATTATGTTCAGGGAAGAGTCTTCGCAGCAAAAAGAAAAATCCTCAACAATTTCAATTTTGTAATGAATTTCTTAGGAATGCGGTATAGACGCATTATTTTAATAAATCTAATTAAATCTAATTAGATATTTTCTTAAGGAAAAGGAATATTCTGCTATTATGATTTTTATATTTTAATAGTAGCGTCAAATAATTAAGAGTGTCAGGCAATTTTGTTTAGGTTCTCTTCCTTGTTTTTTAGAGGGGGTTCTCTTTCGTTACTTGTGGGTGGGTGGTGTTCATTTGGGTCAGAAACCCCCAGAAATTAATTCAGTTTTTATCTTAAATTCAAATCTATTTTATCGTTTTTTTCTGGGTCCCTTCCTTTCAACTAATTGAGCGTTCAGTGCCTTCGGGTAAGAAGGGTAAGAAAATAATCGAAAATGATTAAGGGGGAGAACAGTTTTTCTATGAAAACCATTTGTTGTTATTTAGGGGCCCCTTTTCCCCTCAGTCTGCATAAGAGAGTAGCTTTAATGCGTGGTGATCATTTGGGTAAATGCGTTTTCTGCTTGTTTCCTTTTAGAGTCTTCACCTGGCAGTGCTAGTTTTAGTGAAGCTGATATGAGAAATAAAAATATTCGTACCAAGATCACTAATGATCCAAGTAGTTTTCTGTCTGGCTCGTATCCTCCTCAAAGAACTTTATATGATAATGATCATTTAGAAACACCACCGTACCCGCAGAGTGTCACGCATAGGCGGAAGAGTAAGGAGAGCTTCGGTAGCAGTCGTAGTAGTCCTACGTCATCTGTCGACAGCACAAGGAGCGGCAGTTCGTCCAGCCTGGCTAGTTCCATGGCGACATTGACAAGTGTTGACAGCACGTAAGTCAAATATATTTCATATGTATTTCTTTATATCTATTTATTTGTTAAAACCTTCTCAAGCAGTCCTTATGTCTGCTGCACGAATGATGTATCATATAAGATATACACTATGAATAAAAATAGGCACCACATGAAAGAGAGATATTCCCAAATGGATTATTCAAGATATCGATGTATTTCTGTATTTCATATATTGATTTTGCTTAACCCCACTACGACTGGGCTTTTTGAGGCGTTTTTTGACGATAATTCGCGTGTTTGAAGATCATTCATCAAAATGCTTTATGTCATTTTACTGGTTTCCTAAAAGTGGTCCACGCATAAGTGGATCTTAGGTATCTGCAAACTGTGTAAAGATTACGATAATTGGTTCAGAACTGCAGAAGTTATAGCGATGTAAAAAATCCGAGTCCATTTTTCTGAAACATACTTTAAGGGACTGAGTAAATATTTTAGATTAGTTTGATTTTACATCACAAATCTTTTCAAGTCAGTAATTAATGGCTACTCAAAATTAATGCATCTATTAATTTTACAATTCAAGTATCATTTAGGTATGAACGTTGTAAAATAGCATAATTGTGGAGTAAAAAAGATGTATTATAAATCTATTTGACAAGATATATAAAAGGCTAGACATTATGTAATTATCATTAAGAAGCAATAACGATATATTAATACATTTATTTTGCAAAGATTTTACTTCAAGTGTAAAGATAGCCTTGCGATCAAAAACTTGGTAAATCTTTGAAGGACTTTTTCTAAATAACTAGATAAGTTATTTCGATAAAATTTTGTCAGAAGTAAGTAGTCCTACATTCTACAAAAAGTAGAGCTTGAAAAAATAAAATCGACTAAGCTACTGGCTGTCAAAGAAAATTTGGAAAATCTCATTATTTCCGCCTAATATCATTCATTCAAAATAAAACCTAGTTTGATCTTAATCCTTTACTATCACTAAAAGGTTCTGAAAGTTTGTTTTTTTACAGATTTGTAGAACTTGAGTTTTGAGAATCTTGTCAGTGACATATTGGGCCTTATCTTAAGCTGGCCATGCCACAACCAATGAGCGAAATAATTTCCCGATTGACTTAAATATCTCTATTTGCTATTAGTCTCCATAATATATAAAAAGTCAGCCCCAGTCAGACGGTCAAAAACTCGATTTCGCGTGCATGGTTGCATGGTATTTAGTAGAGATCGCCATGGTTTCAATTCATTCTGATTGCATCATTTCTTCATTTGACGTCTTTACGACGTGTAGGTATACGCGCATGAATAGATCCTCTTACAGAGGAAGAACTATTTTCATTCTTAAGCGAATAATTTACATTATTCTTGGGAAATACTACTTATTAGCTTGAAAGCAAATTAGATTCCAGTCATGTATTTAAAGGAAAATCATTATTCATTAGTTTCTCTGTGAAATGCCAAATTGCATATGATTGTAAAAATGAATCCTTTCAATAGAATTGTTCCATTTTTCTATAATTTGTATCCACACATGGAAAACGTAAATAGAAATGTTTTTTATCGAATTGATTGCGAACGTCAAGATGTGTTATAAAAGAAAATAATCTCAATTCTATTAAAACAGAATTATCTGTTTACCTATTGGGGAAAGTAAAGCTTTAGAAATTAAAGAAAGATGGGTTTTTTTGGAGATATTCCTATTCAAAACCCTTCTATAGAAATCAAACTCGAATAAAAAAATTATCTTATGAGTTCGTTAATTATTTATTTGCTTCTACTCGTTCTTATTGATTGTTTGATTGGCTGATCACATGATTGTCTCGTTTAATTATATGTGCATTGCAGGTTTACCAAATTGAAATAAAATAAATTAACAATTGACCATAAAGTGCAATTTCGTATTTTCAAATTCTAGGAAATGCCAAATGGAAAAAGCGAAAATTAAAATGTTAAAAGGCGTTTAAGTGAAGTTTTTTGCTGTTTTTAATTACTGTGAAGTAAAAAGCGTCGTCGTATTATATTCATAGTTGAGTCACAAGTTAACAGTTACTAAAATGGGCAAATTTTACTGGCTATCAATAACGTCATTTTCTAGAATAGTGATTACGCTATCGCAATCAACTGAACACTACTACTATATTAATGCCTTGTGTCAATATAATACTCTTAATTTTTAACTGAAAATATTAATACTTATACGGCTGGGCTTTTTGAGGGATTTTAACACATTTTCTTGTGAATTTGAGGAGAATAAATTGAAAAATATGTTTTTTTCTAACTACAAGCTGTGTTAACGTGGTTAGACTTGGCCGGGCCAAGGGGAGGTCTGTGGATATATTGTACACTTCATACTCGACTTTTTCCTTTTTTTTTTTTTTCTTGTCGTGTTTTGAAAAAGAATTTCTCGGCCACAGGGCATTTTGACTCTCATTCGTAGTAGGGTTAATAGGCTTAAGAAACTGAACATTTGTTATCAATTTTTGTAGAACATTCTAACCCTTTCGATTATTTAAAACTCCAATTTCGATATTTCTTATAAATTTTTAGATCTTTTTAAAAAAACAGTTTTAAGATAAGACCTTCATAGCCCGATGGGATTTTTTAGATGTATAATTCTTATCAAGGTACAAGATGTTAATGTATTTTTTCTAACAAATCTTCTTTTAGTTATGGCACATTATTAGTTAACATCTTTTGTCATTTAGAATGTCATGGATTCCACCTAGTCTACGTATATCAGGAGATACGCAACTAATTGATTTTGTCGAAGGGCTCGGTCCTGCACAGATGGTTGGTAGACAAGTTTTAGGTATGTATGAGTGAGATATATTTAATAGGGGGCGGGATAAGCGGAGAGTATTCGGAGTTCGTCGGGTTTTGTAAAATGTTTATCGTTAAATCTTTTTCAACTAGTGTCAGTGTCAGTAAATGGCTAGCAATGTTTTTGTTTCTGGCTATGAATTTATCAATCCTGTCTGTCTGTCGTTTCAGTCCAATTGAACGTTGTTCAAAATGGCTTAACACCCAACCATGATGGGCTGTTTTTTTTAAGAACACTCCCACCACGCCAATGATTATTGAATATAAATAAAACCTACTCCATTCTACGGATTAAATTATGATGAGAAAACTTTTGTTGGTCCCATGGACTGTCCTTATGACATATGACATATTCTGTTTTTTCTGATATCACATATACTGTTTTTTTCTGATATCTTTGTTATATTATATATCAAGACAAGATCAAGTATGATTTGAATTTAATTTAATTTAAAGGTTCCCCTCTGATGGGTGATATTCAATTAAGTTTATTCGATCGACACGGTACATTGGAAGTGGAGGTGATACGTGGAAAAGGACTACTCGTTCGACCTGGATCTAAAACTTTACCAGGTAAAATTTCTTTCAGACTTTAAAAATTCATTCTGATTCTAATACTGTTTTAACTTCCATCAATCAATCCATACGCCTGTGTAAAAGTATTTATAGAGTTTATAATGGTAAAGTCTGGAAAAAATTGACATATTATTACTTCTGTTGGAAAAGTCTTGAATTTTGATGCCTAAAAATGTTATTTTTCGAAAAAATGGACACCAAAACGGGTAATAAAAGTAGTCCGTACGTAGTACGTTAAACATCGAATTCTGAAAAATATATATGATCTTCGAAATTTCTTGAAGTGTGTCAGGTATTTTGTTATTGTTGGACACGCCCAGTCGGTCGGCGGGTCCTGTGAAACCAGCTTAGTCTTTCCGTCTGTCAGAAACTGTCAGTTCTTACTCTTGAATTTTTGCATCAAGTTAGCCGATTTTTGAAACGATTTTTGAAAAAAGAAATTCCTTGCCCAAAATTTGCCCAAAATGGCCCAAATTTAAGCTTTTAATCACTTTCTTGAGTTTCAATCATTACCTTTGGCTAATATGCCCAACACGTCTCAAATTGAGCCCTAAAATTGATTACTGGCGATTAATTTTACTTAGGCTTACAGAATTGTTTCCAATATTGAACTTATTATTCAACTGACACTGATGAGCTTTTGAGCTTATCAGCTTACCAGCATGACATTATGAGCTGTTTAATCTATCACGGAAAAAGAGAGATTTCAGTTGGATTTTTCTCAGCATAAGCCTTATCGAATGTATCATTTTAAAACAGAAATTAATTTTCGTTCGACAACGAACAACATATAGTGTATATCATTTCACTAACAACATTTTAGCTCCGTATGTCAAAGTCTACTTGTTATACGGGAAGAAGTGTATAGCGAAGAAGAAAACAAAAGCTGCTAGAAAAACGTTGGATCCTTTATATTCACAGCAATTGGAATTCCCACAGAATTATAGAGGGAAAGTACTTCAGGTGAGATTTTTGGTTATTAGAGGTTATTAGAGGTTTTAGCAGATTCCTGTCTGGTTATTTTCATTAAGTGAACTTTTCTTAAAAGAAGTGACACACCATGGTTGATACTGTCAGAAATTTCTATTGATTTTGAAAAATATCTCCAATCATGGTGGGTATTGGGATAAAACCGAGACAAATTGATTGGTTGATGAAATTTACAGAAGAGCAAAATTATCTTAAAAATCAAATATTACTTAATAATTCATCAGCAAAAATTTTAATAAATCAAGCCTAAAATGGCTAGTTTGTTATAGTGTCAATTAATTTTCTAATAAGTAAAGAAGCACCTATTAAACATAATTTTATCTTTTTCGGCTGACGGACGTAGTCATTTTCTAAGTATATAATGATATCGACCATTTACAGCGCGCAATTCTTCTTGGTGTATCCCTAGATTAACTTGTTAGTGTCTGAACACTTCTTTCGAAACGCTCAAGTCAATTTTTTATGCTACTAACCATAGCATAGATGTTGTTTCCGAATAATCAGCAATAAGCTCAAAATAAGTTATATAGCATAACAATGTTGGTCTGTATTTTTGCAAAAAGTGGTCTGTGCTTGGTCAGTATTTGTACGTGTTACTGTTGGTGAAATACTCACGATTGAAATTTCCGCTTTTTTGGTTCCATTTTAGACCATTTTCAGGATGAATTTTCAAAATATACAATCGAAATTTGTTAATTTATATGAAATCATAATTTGTGCTTTTGACTTTTTCACGTTGCTTATTTATTTATTTATTCTTTTCATTTTAGGTCATGGTGTGGGGTGATTATGGACGAATGGATCGTAAAGTCTTTATGGGCGTCTGTCAAATTCTCCTCGATGACCTTGATCTGAGTCAACTCGTGATGGGCTGGTACAAGCTCTTCTCGACAGCGTCCCTTGTACAACCCCCATCCCTCTCCTCGACGCTAAGTTCACAAATATCCACCGATAAAGACTTTTAAAAAAGAACGAACGGGTATAGATCGAAAGAATGAAATTTGCAAAATTGAAAACAAAAGATTTTTTGCAGAATTTTTGAAACACACGCGACAAAACGTGACTTCATCAAATGCAATGCAATATCATCGCGCGTGTCACGTGATCGAAAAAAACGTTTTTGCAACAAAGCAAATAATAGAGCATTAAATGTGATGTGATGACGTCATCTGATGACGCTATTGGCACAACAAAAAATATTATTCTGTAGGATTTCACAAATTTTAAGACAAAACGCGAAGAGAGAAAAGAAAGGAGAGAAGGGGAAAGGGGGAACGATATACTTTTTTAGGTGACTTTACGCAAATTGTTGATAAAGAAGAACGAAGAAAGGAGAAGAAGAAAAGCGATTTGATCATCAAAAAATATAATTTAACATCTGATTAGAAAAAAATGAATTTAATGAAATTGTCGAAAGAAGGAGGTCAAATTATTTATTAAATCGTTGTTATGAAGATCGAATTGTATGAGAAAAAGATGAAGAAGAACGTAATGGTGGAGATTAACAAGTAAAGCGAAAATGAAGAGATATTGTTCGCTTATTTATTGTACACTTTTTATAAATTCATGTAATACTAATAGTTTTATTCGTCTACTTTTTAAGTTTTTAAATTTTTAAGTTTTAAAGAAAATCTTATTCGCCTTTTAAGAAAAGGTAGGAAATTAAGTTCTTTAGGGACTTTGGTATTCAACGACCTAAAAATACTAGTGATATCAAATCAGACTAAAGTTTAATTACCTTTTTAATTATCTTGACTGAAAACTGAAATCGGAATGCTTTCCTCTTTTACACCACTAAGAATATTCATAGGACTTAATTTCCTTCTATTCTCGAGGATGTCTTAGCATACATCTTATTTTCATTTATTTCATTAATTTGTGTTTTGAAATTAAGGCTTTGTCTGCAAATCTATCATTTCATTGGTTGATAATTGCATCTTTAGAACCTTGATTGGTCTAACTAAGAATTTTGTCATTAGTTTCGGTTTTGATAAAATATCAAATGATGAAATTTCGAAATCAACCGATACGATTCTTAATGATGTAATTTTCATCCAATCGAATGGCAAATTTGACAATCCAAAGATAGAAATGTGCATGACATTCTGACACTTCGCTGAGGTATTTTAGCTTATCAACTGAGAATACATGATTGTTATTATTAAATGAGTTTAAACTTACTAATTGATATTGATTTATGGTAATATATCCTCTAGAGAGTATCTAGTTTCGTGTCCTATGAGGTTGAGGCAACTAAGTCCATCCCTATATATTATCATAAAGGTTAAGTCTCTAAAAGAAAAATTGCTTAATCTTCATTTTTTGAGCTAGATGAATGCATTTTATGCGCAAAGTTCAGTTCAAACTGAAAAGGTAAAAAGAAAATCCGACATAATGAACACCGTACTACTGTCACCTCACAGCTCCAAAACTTAATCTTTTCTTCAGCTTAAATCTCTCTTTTAACACGAAAACCCTTTTGGTGCTATAACAGAGATTTAAGTTTGTTTTTATTTTAATTTTCACATCTTTTTAAATGCACCTCTTTTATCGAGAAGTAAATTTTATTGTGTATAATATTCAACTACATGAAAAATGCAATAATTTATTTCTTAGGGATCAAATGAAAATTTATGATTTAAATTAATTCACGTTTGATTGGCTGAAAATTAAGACAGCAAGTTAATCTGATTGATTTGTTAGAATTTCAAAATTTTTAGATAAGATTCCTGAACCAATCAGATTCAATTTTTTTTTAATTTTCCACCAATCAAACGGTTTCAATTTTAGCCATATTATACAGTGTGAGTTTAAATTGATTTAAAGCTATATAGTGGACTTTCAATCATGAAATGGTTTATTTGACGCTTTCAACTTTCGCACACTATCTTACCTAGCCGAACTAACTTATTGCTTATTTCTTATATTTCTCTTATTTCAATCTGGATTAATTTGGCCTTCAGTTTAGCCATCATGGTGAACTGTTGTCGCATTAGATGGACTAATATAGAACCAGTATATAGTGACCAATGCAAGGTTTAGGCACTAAAGGAACATTAAGTTTGACTTGGTTAGGTAACTAATAACTACCTTAATGGAATAAATTGTGTGCAGAAATTTTTTGTGCAAATCATTTTTTTGTGGAATTAATTTTAGCGGCTTTTGTCCAAAGCATTTTGCAAGATGTTCAAATTTGGTAAAAATTTACTCTTTTTATTCTGTTATTCAGCGATGAATAGTCATGATTGCAGCATGTTCTTAAAGTTAATTGTTTTCCGAATTCCTCTCACTTCTTATATCTAGCATCCGTATAAAATAATTCCCAAAAATATGCCATTTTCGGGTCATTCATCTGCAAAAAATAAAATCTGCAAAAATTTCTTCCGCATATAATTTATTCTTCCTCTTAAGGTATGAACTTTAACCTTAAGTCCACTCTACAAAAGGCTTTTTTTCAACTCACACTGGTTTTGAAACTGTCCCTTCTTTTTAATTTCATTCTGTATTATAACCTATTTATTATTTTGAAGCAAATTTTTACCTGCATAATATTATACTTGAATTTATTTTTAAAAATTGGGTTTATTTTATTTTAACAGATATGAAGAAATATGTTAAAAGATGGAGCAAATAAAGAGTGTGTGAGTGAGTGTGTGAGGGAGATCAAATCGAAGATTTTTTATTTATTATATATGAAAATATACGTATACATAAGATGATATATAAATATATATATTAGCTATATGTGCAGTTCTGTAAATTAGAATATTATTTTATTTAAGTTATTTCATCTTGTGATTATTTATTGTGTAGAAGCCTCTATATGCATGTTTAGTATTTAAAAAGAATTATTTAAAAAAAAAAGATGATGATAAATGATAATGTACTGAAAAGAAACAAAACTCGAATCCAACGGTGATGAATTATCTTTGGGGTTTAACTACCAAAACGTCTTTGCAGCTGTCCAGGCATAAAGTTCTTTTAATTGTGAATTTCCTCTTAATGCATCCATATCACAGGCCTCCTAGTTGTCATAAATTCATAAATTTGTCTTAAATTTTGGAAAATCTGAAAATTTGTTATAATTTGTCATAAATGTTGACTATTTGTCATTAAAGATCATAAATTTGTTGATTGTTTAAAAACTAGTTGTCATAAAAGATGAGTTGGATTCTAGAGTGGGTGGGAGGCTTGATATCAGTTAACATTATTGAAATGCTTCCGCCTAGGGAATTTTTAAATCCAATCCTCCAGTTTATCTGTTTTGAGGAAACAAGCAGTGTCTCCAAACGGGTCTTTTTTTTCTGAGACTATATTGCAGACTTTTCAGAAAATTAGGTCTATAAAGTCTATATCGGAGACTGTTCGATTTTACCAAAGATATTTATATTTTAAAAAATCTTCTTCATAAGTTTCTCCAAAATCTTCTCCAAAATTAGGACCATCCTTAATAATAGCGCGAACTAAAAGGTCTATAAAAGTCTTCATTTTGCCATTTTTTGGTCTTGGTCTTTATTATAGACTTTTGCCTGGTTTCTTGAGTGTTGGGAACACTGCAATTGAATTTTAAGTCTTACTCTTTTTTAATACTGATTTTTAAACCAACCAGTTGGCCCTCTTCTTTTCTGGGCAATCTTCCCTTCTCTTTCAACATGATTTGTAGAGTAGAAGTTTCTGTGTTGCCTTCATACAACAAATGGATATGATCTGTTTGAACCGTTGGATTCCTGTTTTGTTAAAAGCTATATGGAAACCAGTTTGCGAAATTTTCTAAGAAGTATACAAGATCGTCACAGGAGTGGTTTCTCTATGGTTAGATCAACGATTTCTTCAGTATGTTATGTATTGTATGATTTACCTTCTGGGCATGCGCATAAGACTCAAAATAACTTGAGCAGACGTGGTTTAAGCAAGAAAATCTTTTATCTTAATTTATCTAACTTTTGATTTTCAAACTTAGTCTTTCTGCTATCTAAGTGCTGAGTGTTTTATCTAAACATGTAATCGATATTTTCGCGCTTGCGCAGAAGGTAATTAGACTCAACAAAGTTTTTCCCTTATCTAGTCTAAATCTATGCGAAAAGGAACAAACGTTGGTTAATTCTAGTCACAAACATGGATTAAATGAAATGCTACGAAATAAGTCACTCATGAAGGTAACTTTCGACAAGAACTAAATTCATGAAAAAAAAAGACTTAACTCGAGCCAGTAAAGTATTAAGTACATTTTTATGTTCTAAAAGAATAATTTTGATTTAAGAAGTTTCTAGTCCACTATATCCATCCCTCTTTCTCCTAATAATAAATTGACTAGATATTTTAATTTATTGAGTTTAAAGAAATGAATATTATTTATTTGTATTTCATACTTTTACCACGGTCTATCGTGGTATGAAAAAGTAGGATAAAATATAGTTTTAGGAGCAGTTCTCGCACACATGAGAATACTCGGGAATACACGAGAATGGTTAGCACGGAGGGAGAGACGAGAGACTAAATTTTTCCTTATCAGAAACGAGTCAGATCAAATCTGATTAAATTGTTTTACTTTGGATAGATCTGAAATGTTTAAAATTGAATTGGAATTGAATTTTGAATTGAATTGAATTGAATTGAATATATAAGTTATGTATTCTTAAAAATTATTTTCAGATTATTTTGTTTTTTGCTGGACCTATCTCTGCTTTTTAAAAAAGCCAACGCATGGTTGCTTTATATTTTGAAGCGTTCCTTTAAATATTAGATGTAAATGATTATAAACCGTGACCCAAAAGACTTTTTGAAGAAACAGTATAAGCACATTTGTTTGGCCTTTTTATCCTCCTTCCTCCCCGTCCCTCGTGTCTTCTTCGTGTATGGTTCAACGAACATTCGGAGGGAAGTGAAAGTTCTCGTGTCTGTTAAAACTGCTACATCTTAAATTATTTATTCGTCATTATATTTCCTACATGCATGCATATACCATCTTTGTTATTTTGAGAAATCTATTTTGCGTAGTTTTTCTTTACACGACGTCTTAACTTTCTTCGTTATTTCCATTTTATTGTCTACATTGAAATAACTTTAGTTTTTCTATTTCGAATTTTGTGTCTGTACCAACTTTTCTAGTTAGTAATAATAATATTGAAAGCGTTAAAGAAAACGAGCAATAATGCTCATGGTGCTCCATTGGAGACGCACGGCTTTGTTGTTGGTGTATACCTCGACACTTTTTTAAAGTAAGGCCCGATTGTTCAATCGTCATTTAGCTACTGTTTACACCGAGGTATTTCTATTGTAATTCAATTAAATACAATGAGCTTAAACTGTGCTTAGCTTAAAATAGGTTTAAACATGCTTTGCTGAACCGGGCTTATTTTAGCAACTCTACTGTAGTAAGTCTTGGCAGGTTTTCTTTTAGTAACGACAATATTTGTAGTACGTTCGTCGTCTGAAATTATTGGTTTAGATGCAAGACACTTTTCAATATAAAGCCTTATGTAACTCTAAGAACACAATACTGGTGTTCTTGTATGTAACGCCTCTTGCGCTAGACTTGGATTTTTGGTACTGTATTTAGGCCTTTTGCGTCTTGCACAACGTGTAATGCAACAGTAATGTTGTAAGCATAGAGGGGAGGATCCAGGGGGAGGCGAAAGGGGCTTGCTTCCCAGCCAGATTCTAACGTCTTCTTTTCAATTTTGACTTAATTGAATTTTTCATTGAAAATTATCCCATTAATCTTTTTTTCCCCTTTCAAAATTATTCTCCGTCCGCCCCTAAGCTATATATATATATATATATTTCGTTGTTGTCTATTTGTCCTTATCATTCGTTTTTATCTACCTGCGTGTTTTCCATTACTAAAATTTCGTTTAATTTTTTTAAGTTTTATATTTTCAGTTTTATAATGTATGTATGTATTCCATAATTTTCTTATTTTCATATTTTTGTTGAAGTCGATTTTTTCTTTTGTATTTTAACTTTTTTGTGTTATTTATTTGCATTTAGATTTATTTTTTGGTTATTTCATCAATGAAAAAATTCTCATCTCGAAAATCTTTTTTAGAAATTGTACTTTACTACTTTACGGGGAGAAAGGATTTTCTTTTCGCGTTCTACTGAAAAAGTAGATTTACACAATAACAAATTGCACTATTTCGAAATAAATACTATATGAATTGGGTACCATTTCTCTTGGGATGATCCTAGGTGTACCGAGTTTTTTAGACCATTTTGTGGGATTTTCTTACGCGAAAATGGTCAAAAACATGGATACCTTTGTCCTGCAAATATTTCTCCCGGTCAAGTAGAAATTGTCTCTTTACTGACTTTGTTCTCCTTTTTTTTCATTGACATATATTTTCACATCAAATGTACGTATTATGAAACAAAGTTAAGAAAACAAATGGTTTGTAATTTTAAAATAAAATAACGAAGATGATGAGGAAGTTAAAGAGATGAAGCAGAAGACAATTGTTGTTTCTCCATAGAAAATAATTTATTTATTTATTTATCGAAAACTAGGGCTGATATAAGTTGAGATAAAATAAAATTAAATTGAAATAAAAATAAAAATAATTAAAATGTTTTTTTCTTGCATTTTCATGTAAATTTCTCTGAAAGTGCCTTGTATAGGGAGGGGTATTTTAGGGTAGCGGATTCTGTCATTCTCGCTTGATTTGAGTAGCATCTTCCATATTCTGCTGTTTTGAGGGATAAACCTCTGATGTTACTATTATGGCTATTATTTCTGAAGTCCACGGAAGAAATCTTGTTTTGACTAGAAAGGGGAATTTAAGAAAATTCAGTATCAACCGATTGCAGATACGATTCTATTTTAGTCAAGTTTCATTTCAAATATGTTTATGTATGGCATATATAGTACGTGTCAAAGTTCAAGGGACATTCACAATTCCATGGTACAGTGATAATTCTATCATACATGCAAGTAATTATACTAATGCAGCATCCAGGGTCTCCGTATGACATTCCATTTTGATAGTCTACTATAATGCTATAATGATGCTTATATAAAGATATCTTTGCTAATTATTAATTACTTTTGCTTAATTACTTTAATAAAAGGGATTTTAGGGTGTCACACCTGTTGTATATAGTCGGGCACATAGGCCCTGTCCCATTGGCAAAAATGCCCGACAAAATGTTTTTGGTGGATTCGTCATCCCTGGGGTCTGGGGCATTCCGTATAACCGGAGGATAAGCAAAAAAAATTCGCCGGAAGTAATTATCGACGATTTTCTCATTAATTATGCATAAAATACGGAAGTGTTGATAAAAGTGGAGTTAAAAACATTAGAGCGAATTAAAAATGTTGTAAAATGATGAAAAACTACTAGACATATCCAATATTATAATTTGATAACTATTCTCATTAATTATGTATGATAATTGATAGTCAAATTGCATCATATCTGAAATAATTAGTCAAAATTGGTTTCTCTTGATTATGTTCATGTTACATACCGTCCGATCGGAAATTTTCTGCTGATTACAAATCACAATAGAACATAAGTGATTAAACAAAGTGCAAAGGAGATATAGCAACAAACGTCATCCTAAGAGGGAGACTCCAAGAATTAAATCAGACATTAAATCGTCCGAATACGTACTCTCGTCTGACATGAACATTTTACCAGATGTTATTCATACTATCGTTACTGGGGAAGGAATAACTAATCATTTGCAGCTGAAATCCAT
>JAUKPT010000617.1:0-18810 GCA_032273505.1 Nanomia bijuga
TTTCCTTAGGATTACTTTCGTCATTTTCTTGAATTTCATAGTGCTTTCGCTTCGAAGGAGCAGAGAAATTTAGCAAAATTTGACCTTTTTCTCGACACACTTTATTACCATGGATGCGTTCGAAGTGAGTTTTTAGATTATTCGCCGTCGAAAACATTTGTTTACATTCTGCACAATATTTTGGCCGTCTAGATAAAGATAAATCACTCATCGTGGATAATTATTTCATTCACCATTACAAATAAAATCACATAAGAAATATTTCCGTTCCAGTTTATGAAGTTATAGATACTTTTAATAGCTAATTATTTTCACATCCCAGAAATATTGATATACATTTTATTTACGTTATCATCGAAGCGTTTCACTCTTAAAATCACTAAATAAATTTTCAATCTGTATCATTAAATTACGTACTTGTCTTTAGAATAACGAATACATCATTTGAATATAAAATACTTAGATAAAAGACTTCTATTCATCCATGAATAGCTTCTGTTTTTATTATCGTCACTTTATTAAAATGAAAGTGAAGAATATGCTGACAAACAGTTTTTCAAACGAAACTACGTGATCCACTAGAATTATCATCATTTACCAGCTGGAGCACCCTGCGGGGTTAAGTATTAGAATCTTAAAGAAGAAAATATTTTTTTTTTAAAAAAGGAGAATTTGATTGGTTTATTTTTGTGTGTTTTTTCAATTTTTTTTTGTATCAAAACGTGTCGTACTTATGATATAAGAAGCGCGTGCGTCTCCTAGTCTCCTCGTCATATGAAATTCACCAAGATAATAGATATATCGTGTCGTGAATATTTGAATGATTTTTGTAGTGCGACCCCTACCAATGTCATATGCATATACATATATATTGTGTATATTTGAATCATCTGACATTACAAAGCTAAATAACTATGAGCCAAAATGGGGAAAGACAAGAAATTGAATAAAAAAAATTGACTCAAGGGAATAGCTGCATGCAAGAATCGGAGCTGCATCCAGGCGCCGCCGGCGCCGCCGGCAGCATTTTCGGACCCTGAGTGTTACATTCCTCTTCATCAAAGGTTTGGCGCTGATTGGCATTACTACCGCCGATACTTTTTCCCTAAAGTTTTTCAAAATATGAAAACGACCTTTTGGGGTCGACATTTGGGATAATGTTGTTATTATGAGATTCACTTAGGTTGTTCAATGATTTCCAAAATTCAACGTCATCGGGCAGCGAATTTAAGAGACGAGCGTTTAGATGTTTCCAAAATTCCGATTTCTTTTTACCGCATATTTTCTTATATTCTTTTAGGAAATTCATATGCTCTGCTCTTCTTCTATCATCAAGAGGTAATTTATTTTTCAGTTTTGATGAACGATTTCCCTCAGCACTCATCATCTTACCATTTATTTCGACAATTACAACCTTTTTATGATTAACTGATGGACGGGTAAGACTTGGGTTAGCTTATGGAAAGATTTGCAGTATGGATCTTTTTACTTGACGAGTCGATTAAGCAGCATCTAAAAACTGTACTGCTTTTGGTATCAATAAGCCTATCGCTTGTGATCCCAGTGATTATCCTTCTAATTTGATTTGGAAGATTCATTCCACTTATATTTATCCTCAGGAGTTTCAATCCAGTCGTATTCTGGTATTTTCTCGTTAGATAATTACATAATTGTTAGATAATTGTTAGATAATTGTCAAAATATCATGAAATTAATGATGACGTCATTTAGAATGATAATGAAAAATGAAAAATGAAAAATAGTAAAAGCATATTTTTACTAGTAAGTCATTGACTCCTCTTTTCGCCTCTCCTTCTTTTTAATGGCGTAAGAGTTTTTCTGACATAATTTTAAGAATTGATATCGGTTATCACATGGTGTTATGTATTATAAATTTCCGTATAATTCGACATTTTCATTATATTTTCTAAGAAACATTCAGGAAGAACTTTGTGTAGATAGGAAATCTTTGTTAGAATCATAACAAGGCCAAGTATAAAATACCATAAACAAAAAAACAGTCTTTTATTTACTTTATTTCATCTTTTCTTTTGCATTTTTCTATGTATATCATTTTCTCTGCATAAGGTTCCCTGTCTTTGATTTCTAATGCATTAAAACGTAGATAATCAAAGGTTTACCGATCTAGCATCCTGGCACTCCTTCTTCCCCGTTTCCCCATCTTTCCTTTCAGTCATTAAAATCTTTTTTGCAACTATTTGACGAATGTTAAGTCAATACATCTTTTACCTATTCACAATTTTTAATAGTTCAAGGACGAATGTATCCTGTATTCTTTATTCTCAACGCCACTTCTTAGCGAACGTGTGTTTTCTATAATCGCAACTAAGCGATGTAAACGATAACAAGTTTAGTTGGTGTTTCTTTGCATATAAAGTTGTATGAAAGTATTCTATTTCATCTTTAACATTCACGCATCTAGGAAGTAAAGGAGACCCTTAAAGCCTAATATTTGCCCTAATCTCCGCAAATCTTATAGCGAAAGAAAAAAATGGTTCCTTTATCGTAAAAAATAGACCAAAACAAAATTTTCGTGACTTCGCCCGGCTCAATAGGGCTTTACCCCAAGCCTATATGTTCTAGTTTCGTGCTTGATCTTTAACGTTCCAAATCCAAACTCACAATTATCTTGATTGATTCCGGAACGTATAAGAAATTTAGGCACTTCCTGTATACTTTTCATCGTCAATTTAAACTTGTGCGCAATTAATTGTTGTTTTAATAGTTTTGATAAATAAATAGATGAAATACTAAAATAATAACCATTTTTTAATCAGGTAGCACAAATCTGGTGTTTGTCTAGTAGTTTCTAAGTTTTTAATCCAAAATCCCTGCAAAGGAAACAATCGGATATTGGGAGGAAGTCAAAAATGTTTACAAATATTGTCACGGTATTAGCTATGTAAACAAATGTTGATCGCAAATATAAAAAAAATTGGAAGCAACTCAAAATTGAACTTCAAACAAGGACATCAGACGAAGAAGAATTGTTAAGGTAATTATGTTTCGAATTTCAAAGAATTTCTTTGAAGGTATGTTGACATTAAGTATAAAATAGTCTACTATTTCCTGTATTTCTGATGTCTATTGCCTTATTTTGGTAAAAAGGCAAACATTTATAATATTGTACTTTTTTTTAAATAAGAAAAACAAAAATAGAAGGAAAATTTATTCACTTTAAGATCATTCAGAATCTAAAGATTAACAAATATTCTTTTGATTGCTGTACCTATCACTGGAGTTTGTTTATAAACAAATGACAAAGTAAACGAATTTTCTTGATATATTGATTCCAAATGTTTGGTGCTAAATAAAAACTATATCTACAGATAATAATTGAATTTGACCTCTGCAGATACTCATTATTTTTACACTTGATTCTGTCTAAGACTGATTTTGAGAGGTAAGCAATTTCATGTACATATGTAACACCGTCATTTAAGAATAAGATCTGTTAATTTTTGCACACAGATAAAAGATATTGCCAAACAGGGCAATCTATGTTAGATTTTAATTCTTCTTTTTTACCTTTTTTCATTTTACATAAGATTACATTGCTTTGCAATATATTTTATACCAGCAAAAATGAACATGTCTATTTAAAAAGGACAAAATAATGAAGTTTAAAAAAAAATACCATTAAAAGATTTATGTATTTTAGTAGCATTACTAACAGCTGTACACTTAATTTGTTTTTATATTGTTGTCTTTTACATAGTCCTCTTTTTTCAACTTTTAGGGAATTTGTATCAAGAAAAAGATAGGTCTAGTCTATCTATCAAGTAACAAAACATGGGGATACAAGTGCGGAAAATTTGTTATTTTATGAATATTGTTTCTTTTTGTGAAGAAGTGCAAGTAAAAGTATTGTATTAGAATAAAGCCATATATAACTAATCTTATTGTATAAACAAACAAAGAACCTTACTAATGAGCAACAAATTTGAAATCCGGTAATTAGCTTTTTAAGCAATATCCAATCAAAATTGCCCTTTTTGACGGATATTAAACTGGGGCTCTTATTGGTGGAGAGGATATTTAGATAAATATATAATAAGATAAAATACACAGTCAAATTTAACTTGAAATTATATTTTCTTACTAGTTTCGTTAGCACATCATCAGAGAATCAATAGATAAATATCTTGTTGATTGACGCAATCAGAGGAAAAATTGTCATTACCTGGGTTTCCTCAGTCAAAAGAATTTAAGCAAGACAAATTTTCTTAGTTTTGATTTAATTCCACTATTTTGCGAGAAAAAAGTTAGTGAAAATTTTAGTGATATTGTTTTGTGATCCAATTAAAATATTTATGATGCAATATTTAACGAATTAATCGTCTAAATTAGACAAAGTTTCGTTATGCCCCCTTGTATTTTGTTTAATTCAGATATGGTTTTCATTTAGATGTTTTCAAATTACATTATCTCTGCAGTTGTATTACTTGGTTGTGGGCTTTTCGCAGTTGAAGGTAAGACCAAAGTTTTGTGATCTTCTTAATATTCTGAATGTTTATTACTGGTTCAAACAAAAGGTACCAATTACAGCATAGGCATTTCTAACAGGTACGTAGCAATGGGGGAGGTACAGGGGGACGGGCAATCACCCCCCATAGATTGAATATTTCTCAACAAAATGCCTCCCTTCCAGTAACTAAAATCTTCAGAAAATCTTATGATACCATGTATTTAGGGGCTAAAATCATGAAATGTCTTTAAATTCACTCAATCTTATTATTTTTTATTACGATTTGTCCCCTTATATATTTGATTGCCTCTCTAAATATTGAAGGTCAGCTACGTGCCTGATTGCTAAGCACATTAAATCCATCGATTAGTCAATATCTACTTAAAAGAAAATGTTCATATATTAACGTATATTCCGCAAAAGAACTAAAAGTAAAAAAATCATGCATGGTGTCCATGCATGATTAAAATGACAGAACGGGTTTTTGAGTAGAGTCAAAATTCACCTAATCATGATTTTGATAAGATTAAATTAAAAAGATTAAATTAAAAAGATTAACTTGAGTGAGTGTGAGAACACATCATTCAAGTTTTTTTTCATCTATCCTCTGACGCTGTGTCTGGAATACCCCGTATGTTTTGTGATGTAGCGTGACGATAGATAGGGGGATTGGTACTTATCCACGGCCCGTGACGTCATGGAAAGAAACACTTTTAACCTGTTTGATTTTCTTTTAAAAAATTGTGACCTCACGCAAGAGATTCTTACATTTAAAACATGACGGAGCGTGATAAAGGGAAGCAAGCGGTTTCCATTAAACCAATACTTGTTTAAAATTAACACTTTCATTGTCTCGTTATCATGATACCATATACTTACTTCCAAATAGCTCAAATAACACTGAAGTATGGAGACATCCCCTTAACACCAGAGCAAGAAGCAATTCTGAAAACTGGACACGTCGAGAAGTGGAAGAATGGTATTGTGCCATACAAGATTGATTGTTCAATAGGTATGTAGGTGTATTAGCTAATCTTTATTTAAATTTGAGACTATCCATAGCCTACTTTATACACGGCCATACATCTTGCCGACAAAAAATCGAGTTGAGTGTTTATTTTATCGAAATAAAAGGTTAACAGGTAATACATAAGACTAGGTATAAACCTTTATTTTGTCTCAATGTAACAAGAATGTATCTATTGATCAACGACATTTAATAATGATAGTACTCGGTCACGGCAATGTCCACCATTATACACGCATGCTGTAAAAAGCACGCGAACAAAATTATAAAAGCAAATGACTTATTGACTCTAATAACAAAAAGTACGAAAGGCCCATATTCTCCCCAATAATTTCTCCTAAAAGATAAATTCGTCTCCTCGTATTCTGGACATGAGTGTAAATTCACTGAGCATCGTGGTTTGATCGCTGGTTCCAAAACGCCCAACTCGATTTTTTGTCGGCAAGATGTATGGCCGTGTATAGAGTAAGCTATGGACTATTTTAATTCTTACTGGAAATAAAACTTAATCAAAATCTGACAACTGTGCGAACGATGCAAACAGCGTTCACATGAAGGTAGCGTACTTGCCACAAGCAGCAGATAGGAGCCGCGAAACATTGTTTCGCTGAATGAAAAGAATGAATTATTACCCTATTCCCGCATTCAGTAGCATGCCATTATATACGAAACCGACTATTTGTTGACATCCGGTATGATGTATAATTTTTTTGAATGCTGAAGTCCCTCGGTTTCGTACATAACGTACATGCTGTTGAATGCGATGTGAAGGGGATATAAACATGTACACAGTTCCCCTTGTCAGAGTCAATTAAAGGCACTGTATCGAGTTGTCTACCCTCACATAATAGCGTAATCTTTTCTATTTTTGTTAGAAAACCTACCCAACACTCTTCTTTCGGTACGTTCCGCCATGAGGAGTTGGGAAGAGAAAACATGCATCCGTTTCGTCGAAAGAACAAATGAAAAATACTTCGTAACCTTCTTTCGAGGTGCTACGTAAGTAATTTTAAATTCTGAACTGAATTTTATGTGTTGGAAAGTGCGTATTAAGAATACCTAGAAACAAGATTATAAGAAATATTATAAGAAAAGCTGTTTCCTTTCCAGTTAGCTAATATAGATTGTATCTGTAATATCTTGTTCCTTTGTCAATGGGCTTTTATTCCTTCAAACATGTCCACATTAAAAGATTAATTAAATTATATTTCAATTTCATTTTAAAGTTGTTGGGGAAATGTTGGACAAGTTTCATATTCAAGTATTTCTATTGGTCCTGGGTGTGAATATGTACCAGTGATAATGCATGAAATTGGCCATGTGGTAAGTAAATGTTTCAATCACTGATGAGATTGGTTTTATTCTTCAGTAGGAAATGATGAATTGGTCCAATTTGATCCCACTTCTCCAGAAAAGACTCTAAACCACGATGTTCATAATCATTATATTTTGTGGAGCAGGATTTTTCAAAACTTAATTTGAACTTTTAAAAAAATAATGAAATATCTAAATCATATCGAAAATCTAGTAGAAAATACAGCCTAGATTAATGATCAAAATCTTTAATTTTCAAGTTTTAATCGAAGTGTTTTTTTTTTGTTTTGTTTTGTTTTTCCTTTTTACATGCATACAAAATGCAAAATATACAGGTGTTTAACTACAGAAGGGATGTATCCCTCAAAAGAGCGGTTTTCAATAATATCATCATATGAGCACAAAAATGTATTTAACAAATATCTATGAACGCTATTTGTATACTCAGGAGTCCAATGGTGAGATTTGGTGATTTGTCCAATATTTTGGAGCAATATAGAGGATGCTGTTTGAGAATTTTGCAAAATTTTAAGTTACAAAAACAGATAAAAATGAGATAAAGATCGACATTTAATTTATGAAAAGTGGGGTATTATATAATTATTTTCACCCAAGTGTGCAATATTAACAATGAATGTAATTACAAGGGCAATTGTTAGAGGAATAAGTTTGTATAATGTTTCACCTCCCTTATGTACTCTAGACTAGACGATCATAGACGCTCTTTCTTCCCCCAAAAAAATATACATTATTAGCACGCTTATTTGATCGTTACGCAATTCCTGAAAAAAAGAGCCAACAAAATCCAATAAAATCCTAAAAAAAAAAAAAAAAAATCATCAAAATATTCAACGAAATTTTAATGGCGGACGCTTAGTACATGCTGGACGATTGTTAGTTTGAACACATTTTCCAAGGTGGACGTTTATTCCATCCTGGTTGTATATTTTATAGTCGAGAATAGTCTAATACATTTACTACTCTTACCCATTTCTTATAATCTACTATGTAAGACAAATAATCATATTTGTGACTGTGACTGTCTAAAGGAACATATTGTAAGCGCAAACTGTTATGGAAACTGGTTATATTTTTCCTCTGAGGGTGGTCAGTACCTGATTGAAGTTGTACCTACAACATAAAATTCATCGAGTCAAATTATTCAAAAAAATGAAAATAATGATAACATTTTGAAAAAGAAGAGGAAGAAAAAGAAAAAGAAGAAGAAAAAGAAGAAGAAAAGGAAGACAAATAAGATGAAGAAGATTCAAAATTGATTCAAAATTCGTTCGTTGAATCAACTTTGAACCTACATAGTTATATGCTGAGTTATTCAAAAAGGGTTTGCTGATTAAACAAATACAATATAAAGTACAATAAAATGGTATTGGAATCCAAATATTGCAGAAATATGTGCAGTTTATCATCTATATTACGTGTGTTTTCAAAAACCAATTATTAAACGGACTAAGGAGCTAGTAAACGTTATCCAAGAAAAGAACGCTAATCCTACAACTTTCTACTGGTATTTTGTTTCGAACTAGAATATCTTTGATATCTGCTCATATTACGCCCAATTCTTGCAAGATGATGGATTTATTGGACGATTAACAAGTAAATAATAATGTCTTGATCAGTTGGCTGGTAAGTTAAAATAATCAGTTAGATTTCAATCAAACACGCTGTTGTTAATTTCAAGATGGTTTAAAAGGAAAATTCGTATGTTCCATTAAGAAATAAAGAGGTCATTTAAAATAAAAAAAACAACACGTATATATATATATATATATATAGACACTTACACTGCATATGCACATACATCGTTCATGTTTTCGCATAAACGCATCTTCTTGTGACCATTTTTAGCAAAATAATTTACGATAAAAAGATTGAACCAGTCAAAAGCATACACACATTCTTTTTCAGACCCATGTACCCTTTTCCTTTGCACCACCTTACGTCGAAACATATTATCGTTTAGATTGGTATGTTTCATGAACAAAACCGAAAAGATCGAAATCAATATGTGAAGATCATGTGGAACAATATTGTAAGTTGGCTGACTTGTTTCTTACATCAATCGGGCCTTTAAACCAAAAATAAATAGAGATATTACTGTAGTAACATTGACATCACTACTAAAACACCCTGTCTCACAAGAACGATGACATATGTCACAGTGAGTGTTCCAGTGAAGATATTGTCTAAAAACTCTCAGTGACATTTAAATGGACTTGATTGTCATGGTCAAAAATATTTTTCCCGATCATCGATTTTCATTGTTCCAGTCGAAATTGAATCTATTTGCAAATATTAAGCAATTATCCCACTTAATTCTTCTTGTCAATTTATCAGTTCCAATCAGATTTTACTAGTATACATATGTTGGCTGTTTTGACTGTCCTAGTCAAATTTGTCCCGGTGGGATTTAGCTATGACTCGGTGGAAAAACACCAACAACTGGTGTCCAGGTGAGAATTTCTTTTGTCACTACTTCTGTGAGAAAAGATGTACTAAAATCTATACTGCGTTGTATTAGAATGTCGGAATTATGTCTAAAAACAATTTCCACAATCTCGAACCAAGTGAAGGCAAACACTTGTGATAAAAACACTCTTGTGAAAGCTTCAGATTCTCGAATCAAAAAACAATAGTCCCATTATTTTCCATCAGTCCCATGTCTTTTTTGTACTGAAAACCAGTACGAGGTCATTTAACAAAAATCGTTTGCACAGTTATTATCAATTTTTATCAATATATATTATTTGCATTCAATAGCTTCGAATGGATCGAGAAGCATTTGACATCGTAAAGAATACCGAGCGTCTTGCAGTCCCTTACGATTATGGAAGTATCATGCACTACCCATGGGCTGCATTCTCATATAATGGACATGATTCAATGAAACCTACGCGTGAACGCGATGGGAAAATTCCTTATGGTCATATCAGCATAGCAGATCGAAAAGTAACAGATTTAATGTACAACTGCACAGGTATGGTTCTGTATAATTTGTTTTACTGTTTTTATCAATGAAACGCCGTCTTAACTGTTGAATTTCTCAACTTGTATAAGTTTGTAAAAAGTGATACAAAAAACTGCGAAAAAAAGCCTTTTGAGCTTATCTGTGTTTGGTGAAAATGGACATTGTTTAATTTTGGAACCCGTTGATAAATATGTTACGATTCTCGCCTTGTGAGATATCAAGATATTGAAGTATCTGAGATTGCTCTATTCCTCTTCTTATTCTTATCAATTGAACGTATTTATGATTTATGTTCTATAATTTAGCTCGATCAAAGAAGAGATTTCACATCATGAAGAATATTCGATTGAAACGGGGATACCACGCAAGTAGGTTTTAGCTCTTCTTATGCATTTCTTTCACTTTGATAATCAGCTATTAGTTTTGACATCAATCTGTTCCTTTCTTGTGATCATTTCTTGTTTTGTAGGTTGATCATAGTTTTTCTAGACTAAATATTTAAAGTAGATAATCTTTAGTCGAAATTAATTTTATTTTTTTGCATGAAATAGATACTCCGCTAAGAAATTGATAAAAATAAAGCATTTACAGTTGTATTTCAAGAATTTTATCTTCTTTTTAGAATGTACTGATGCTTATCGTCCATGTCCAGTTTGGGCCAGCGCTGGAATGTGTTCAAAAACAGAATATGTCCGATACAGTTGTCCTGTGAGTTGTGGTACACCTGAGTGTTTTGGTAAGTGGGTGTTACTTCGCATTATAAGCAATGTTGTAGCAAGGTATTCTTTGTCTCACTTTTGATTCCAAGTTTCTACAAAAGACTCAAATTCTGACACTGCAGATGACGTACATATATCAACCTACAGAAATTTGCAATGATTATGAATAAATCTGGGTTCAACGAATCACATTATAGATGTATTATATTTAACAACATTTAAAATCCTTCATAACTCGGATTTACGTAATAAAAAATAAAAAATCTTTTTTTTATGTGATTGGAATATCAATTTACATAACATATATGCAATTCAATAAAATTAAACATCAGAAAAAAGGCTTTTCTGTGAAGTTTTAACGCGCCTTCTTTTGTCAAAAAAAAACACACGCGCTAGTTTCTATGCTAAAGTGAGTTTACTAATAATTGTATAACACATGATCGCTTTGATCATTTTTAAAAAATACTTCGAAAATATCTTGAATTGTGTTGATTTCTTGAGTTTTTGAGTTGTTGGTTTTTTTAGGGGGGGATTAAATCACTCCATTCACGTTAATCCTCACCACGAATTAACCTCTTAAAGCTTAAAATGGGTGTTTCGGGACTAAAAAAATTAGATATTTTCTGATTATTTGGGACAATTCTTTAGGTCTTGTCACAATTGATGCCACCACCAATTTTCAAATGCTTTTAAATAATTTTAACAAGATGTCCAATAAGGTTATATTTGCTTGAATAGAAGTCATAATCATGTAAAAACGTTTTAGATATTGAACGACCAAGAATAAAGAGAGGTGAAGAATTTGCTCATCTTTGGCCTAACCGATTTTTCCTTGGAAGTGGTATGTAGAATATATCTTTATTTCAGAACCAAAATACATTATTACCAAATGAATTTTACACTCAAACCCAAACACTTTGTTATTTGTAAAAGCCTCCTTGCACTTAACTTTATCTTATACTTTGATATTATGTTGCCCGATTATCGATTTGTGTGCATTTATGTCCCAGTAAGGCTGATAATCTTTGTCAAAGTAAATATGCGAATAGGAAGATAATGCACAATGTCCCCAGTGGCGGATCTGACCCATTTCCTGAGTGTCTTTAAAAGTGACATTTACCCCAAAATTTGAAAATCGAACTGAAAACACATTGAAGTAAATAGTTCAGGACATATTTTCTAGAGTGTTTGCCCTCATTTTGAACCCATTTTAGCAATTTATAGGGCCGACTAAGTCTTAAATAATAAATAACTGCAAAAAAGAATAGCTCTTATCAAAAGTGAGGGTTTCCATGAAGACACTGAAGACACTCCAGATCCGCCACTGGTCCTGACCCATGGCCTACCGAATTATTTAAGTAGGCCATGCCTTACTCTAGTACTGAAGTTTCATAAACACTTTTCAAATTATAATAAAAACGTTTTTATTGATACATTATTCATTTTACGTTTTTCCTCGGCATAACCTTGTATAAGTCTCTATTGCATTGAGTCACCATTTACATTTCATTCCAGGTATCATGTGTTTTGATAAAGAAAAGACATGTACGATTTGGGCCAAACGTGGGGATTGTGTCACCTATCCTGGTTGGATGTTGAAGAACTGCAGACTGTCATGTCGTAAGGAAGCACGTTGTGACGTGAAACAAATTCGACCACCAGGTCAATGTAACAAACCGGTCGGTCTGTCCGTCGACAACCATGGAAGGTTCAAGATTCCAAACTCAGCTTTTAAAGCTTATTCGCAATTGTATGTTGGTAAGAAATGCTTGATATGAATTTCTTTTTATTAGACTAAACTAAAAAGATCAAGGTGTTAGTTTGATTTGTATGGAAAAATCTCAAAAATGCATAAAAATTCATTATTAAGATACAAACTATCATAATCTATAATCTGAAGTTTGCTACAAACATATAATTGTCGTACATTTTTACTGTTTCATAATGACCTTCCATCTACTTATCTTTAGGAGGATGGAAAGCAGCTCCACATAACGCTAGATTATATCTCGAAGACGATACTGAGAAGAAACAAATCGGTGCGTGGTGCTCACATGACATCAACCCAAGATTTATTCAAATTGATCTTCAAAGAAGAAGACGGATAGAATTTATAGCTACACAAGGTACATATTCTTTTATTGTCACCTAACGCATTTAAGCCTTACAGACAAAGAACAAGTAATCAAAAATAAACACAAATTAAAGGAAAAGATATCATGATTTATTGTCAAAAAATAACACTTTTGGTTATTTTGAAAAATTTAGCTCCTGGTAAACAAAATGCAATATTGTGTTATTTTCTATTTAGGTCGATACAACCAGTATGAACGAGTTTCACAGTTTATGATCCAATACAATACATTTAACGAGACGCATTTTGAAATTTATAAGGAGAATGGAAAGAAAAAGGTAATATATCATTTAATGCATTTTTTGTATTTTTTTCATTTTTTTTGAAATAGCTTTTATCCAATCATCAAGGGCAAATATTTTAGCCAAAATTATTTTCCCGAACCATTTTCCAATTTCTTCCCTGTTTTAGGGTCCGAAACAATAGAAATCAGTAGTAATCACTTATTTCTTCTATGTATCTATGATTTTGTCGAATCCCCCCGGGGAGGTGTTTTTGGCCAAAATATTTACTTTTGCCAATCATATCTAATCTCAATACTTTCTTCATTCTTCTTCTAGGTATTCCAAGGAAATTGTGATAATGTAACGCCTGTACTAAACAGATTCAATAAACCGATTATCACTCAGCATATTCGTTTCATACCGGTCAATTGGAATTGGCCATGCGTACGGATGGAATTCTACGGCTGCTAAGTTGTCACGGCTAGCAGCTTAAAGCAGCCATCTTCTTGTTTAACTGTAGAGCGTCTCCATAAAATTGCTCATCTCCTCATTAGATTCTCATTGTTTTTTTGCTTCTACAAAACCTTAGAAGTACTAGATTCGTGTTGGTCAGTACGTTCTTGGGATTAAAGTGAGCCAACTTTAAAGAGATCGAGACACAGGATGCATAAGAGTTTTTATTTGATAATCCGATTCTCGAATTGAAGCTCAAGTGTTACTATTTGATGCTTTTACTGCTGCATCTATCTAACAAGGAACACTGCGAATCGTGGTCATTGCTATGCTTTTAAAGATATTTCGGCCCGCAAAAAGAAAAGTATACACGATGAACGTTTTTACGGTTCCTTTACCTTTAAAAGTAAAAGGGATAAAGATACACCAATAGGTCAAAACATTCTTGTACAGTTGATATTTTTTCTATAAGTTTGTAAATAATTTTATGGTAAATAGTATTCATTTCGACTCATAAATCAGTTGTTTACTTCTAAAAAAGACACGAAATTGTTTAGTAAAACTCTGCACGATGGAACATAACATTGAATCAAGTAAAATGAAAAATTCGTTGGGTAAACAATTTATTATCACAATAAAACATTTTGCTTTTGTTCAAATTAGAATTTAGTTTTATTCAAATTTCTAAGACTATTTCAGCTTAGCTTTGTGTTCTTATACTTTTGGCGGGGGTGGTATGAAAGAAGATTTCATTCTGTGGTCTCTTACGAAAAGTGCTTTATTGCCAATCATAATATTCAATATTTGAGAAATGTTCTTCACTTTCAAGCGGAAATTGTTTCAAAATTAAATTTTGCATCTGTTTACTTAAACAATTTCGAATAATAATAATTCACTAATGACATATACTGTAATTAGGTTTTCTTCTTTTTAATTGTATAATAAAAGTTAATGATCTTGTAAATTATTTCCTTAACGTCATTTTAATCAAAATTTGTTGGCTAATTTTTTATTAGTGTAATACTTGGTAATATTTTAGATATATTGTCAATACAAAATCTTTACATGTTCCTCAAAGATTTTGTTTTCCTTTTTTTGGTCAAGTAAGAAACACGATTTTCTTCTTCTTTAACAAACAATTTTTTAATTTGCAATAATTACTCTGTAATTAAAAGGTAAACATACATAAATTATGTCTCAAAAGTTTAAAACTTGATTCTAAGAAAACGCCTTTCGCATTTGTAATTGGATGCAAACTCTACTGCTAACCAAATATAGATTTCAAATCAAATCTTAGTATACTTCATTTCTTTTTAATGTTACTTCAGAAACCAATTAACTTGGGGTCGTGACAGGCCGTGACAATTTCCCTTACTTGACAATTAAATTGCCAGACGAGGGTATTATCACCTTTTTCTCAAATCATTGCAACTTTTGACCATAGCTGTTTTGTTTTGTTTGACAATCTACAAAATTATCAAGGAAAGTATGAATTTGAATTAATCTTTTTGAAAATAGATTATCCTCTAAAAATAGACAAATATAAAAGAAATATCTACAATAGCCAATTGGTTAAACAATGTAGCCCGCAGCAAGCAATACTCCTCGAGGTTCTTTTATAGTTTAATCAGACTTAATGAATCATATACATAGCTGTCTATCTCCGCATTAATCTGTTAAGACCCTCGACTATTTTTAAACAAATTAGTATGTAGAGCTCTACATACATTCCCAGAAGAAAGCATTAACTTAAGGGGATTTCTAATTGACATTTTTGAAATCAAAAGTAGACTTATTTGTTTGTCGTCCAAGAACTTAAGAGTTGTCTAGGGAGTGTCTCAAAACAGGTTTTGTGACAGTTAACGGTCTGTCTACGTCCATTAAAAGCGTCGACTTCAAGGTTGAGTTCAGTTTGACAGGTAACCGTTAGGAGTAAAGTACTTAACGGCCAAAGGCCGTCAACTAACACAAAACCTGTTTTGAGACGCTCCCTTAGAGGGGTGGGCTGAATTTTTCAGGGTGCCAGGTCAATATTTTCTAAACATCGAAATACATTTAAGTCAGGTTTGTATGCCTGGAATAAAGAAACATATACATGAAATGAACCTTTAATATTGGGCTTGACAATAAAAGTTTCATGTTTGTCATGGTACTTGTAGGACGATCTTTTCTAAAGATAATTATATATCAATAAAAAGAGCGTATAATCCTCCTCACAACGAGGGGTCAATCAATGAAATTGTTTGATCTTTAGTTAAAAAGGGCCAAAAGAAAAACAAATTTTAGTAGAAAGCTTTTTGCAGAATCAAACTAAATGTCAAAATACTGCAATAGTTTAAAGAATAATTAATAATCAGGTTACATCTACATTTTATTGAGGAAGCATACGCACAACTATGACATCATAATGACGTCAAAATATCAACATTTCCCTCAGCACCATTCTTTCTCTTCCATAAACTCCGATTTAGACGCATTTTCTTATCAATTATTAATTTTGGACCCCCGACTTTCAGGGCGGCGGGTACTATGAAATCGCATGTGTTAGTTAGTTAGCACGTTTTCTCGTTAACGGCTTAAACAATTTTCTTGAAAATTGGCGTGAATGATCAATTTCAAAACATATAAAAACGTACGTGACGGATTTTTGATTTTCGATTTCAATCCGGAGTCCAAAAACTGTCCAAAATGACCGTTTTTCGAGGTTTTTGACAATTTTCTCACAAACGACTTTAACGATTTTTTTCATTTTTTGATATTTTACAGACCTAAAGGAAGGCTATTAGCTGAGGGAAGTCGCATGTCTAGAAAAAATCTGGCTCGTACGTTACAATGTCCCAAAAGTGTCCGAAACCCAAGTTTTGAAATATAAGAAAATTCTGAAGTCTACCACGCGGTCTCTTCCAAGTTAGCTACTAAAAAAGATACCTATACTGCGCATTTAAATTACGGCTATATTCGAATCCGACTGTTAATAACCACATGGCTACAGTAGCGAACGCGCGAAGAAAATGTCACATGCTTGACTGAAATATATAGCCGTGGTGCAGCCGCTGTAATGGCCGGTCATGAGCTGTAACATGGCGCGTAACATTTGAGGACAAGTGCCAGCTCAAGGAGGAGTTATTGACAATGCTCCCCCTCCCGGTGCAAACTGTGAGGGAACTGTCTAAAAGCATCAGCAGAGGAGTGAGAGGGAGAAATGCAGATAAAATATTCAAACTGGGAACCTTCAATGTGAGGGGCCTGACCAAGGAGGTCAAGCAGTTCCAGCTTGGAGCAGACATGGAAAGATACGGGCTGGATGTCCTGTGTCTACAAGAAACAAAAATGCAGATACTACTAAACAAAGATATAGATAAAAATAGATTGATTTGTACTGAGTCAGTCAGTAGCCATTATGGATTGGGTTTCATGGTAGCACCCAAATGGACTGATCACATTCACAGGTTCTGGAGGGTAAATGATAGAATTAGCGTTCTACAACTCCAGACCAATCTCTCAAAACAACAAAAGAAGGAAACGTACAGCTCGACATTGGTTGGAAACAGGCTTACAATCAAGAAAAGTGAGCCAGTTGATCACATGATCAACATCATCAACGTGTATGCACCGACTTCAGAAAAAGTGGAAAGAAGCAGAGAAGAAATTGACGTATTGTATGCTGAGGTCGAGAAACTCAGAAATAATTTTCGGAAGCTGAAATCATCAATCACCCTGATAACAGGAGATTTCAATGCGAAAGTTGGGAAGAGAGAAAATGAAGAAAGATGCTTGGGGAAACACTCATCAGGAATACGGAACCAAAGCGGTCGACTACTAACTGAATTCTGCGAAAGAAACGATTTGTTTATCGGAAACACTGCCTTCGATCACCCGAAACGACACATCACAACTTGGTCGCAGCAGTGGATAGAGAAGAAAACAGAAACATTGAAAAATGTTTACAATCAGATTGACTATGTGCTGATTGATAACAGTAAGAAACACTGTCTAACAAATGCAAGAACGTATGCTGGAACAGAAACGCAGACCGATCATCGTCTACTGATAGCCAGAATACAAGCAGATTGGACAAATATGTACAAGAAGATCAACAAAAAGAAAGAGGAAAAAGTGAAGCGGGTCAATGTGAGGAAGCTGATAACAGATGAGGATTGCCGGAAAGAATATGCAGAAAAGTTAGATGAGAAACTTGAAGATGCAGAAACATGGGAAGAAATCAGCGGATTGTGTCAACAAACAGCAGAAGAAGTGTGTGGTTTTGTCGAAAAAGAAAAGAATCAGCAGAAAGTGTACAGCCAAGAAGTGGAGAAGATGTCGAAAGAGCAGAAAGAATTAAGGAGAAAGATAGATGTTGAGAAAGATGCGAATAGAGTCAGTCAGTTAAGAGGAGAAAGGAAAAAGCTTCAGAAAGAGATAGCGAAAGAAGTCAAGCGTATCTCAAAAACAGCTATCACGGTTTTAATGAATTTTTGAAAATATGTAGCTCTGATGGTGTTCTATCACCTCAAAAAATCTATTTATCCGGAAAAAATTTGGTTCTGAAGTTATAAGCACCGGACAGTGTCCGGAAATTTTAAAAATCGCCATTTTTTCAACTTCAGAGCTATTTTTCGACCTGATCTGTTGATTTTGATGAAAAGATTTTTCTGATTTTTTGCATGGTAATAGAAATAAAAAAAGTGACGAGCCCGAATTTTCAAAATAACTTTGGTTCTCTTCAAATTTGGGAAAATGACCCTAAAAGAGCACTTTTTTCAATATTTCTGGAAAACGGCTGTAAGGTTTTCCAAGATTTTTTTCATGAAGTTAGGGGACTAAGTTAAACAATTTGTATATTGGGCACTTTTTCAGAAACAATCGTCTTCTTTGGATATTTTGAAAAAAAATGCGCCATTTTTCATACTTAGATATCGCATGAAACTAAAATTAATTGAAAGTTTAATTTGACGTGGGATAATTTTTGCATAGTAATCATTGACGCGGTATTATTTTTGCATAATAATCACAAATAATGACTAAGGGGGAAATACATTTTTTTCATTGGTAGTTGATGTTAACGCAGGATGCTCGGGAAAACGGAAAACTCGCTCCCAAACATAAACTGGAACCACGCCACGAGGCTCATGATGTACGTATGGCAGTATAACATATAAATCTTCAAAAGTATCTGCAATCGTTGGTGTTAATACAGTTTTTATTTCTGAAATTTGTTGGCATGAATTAGTAGTTAATGAAATTGTATTAATTTTGTTTATTTTTGACACTGAATGGAAGTGTATTGAGTGTTTTCTGTGACGAAATTACCACCTACAAAACTACTCCCTGCGTAGATATTTATTACACGTGAATTCACCGTTAAAAAAGAATGAAATTAATCGAAGCTAGTTATTATTATTATTATTATTATTATTATTATTATTATTATTATTATTATTATTATTATTATTATTATTATTAT
>JAUKPT010000618.1:0-18799 GCA_032273505.1 Nanomia bijuga
CAAGGTATATGCTTGCTCCTAACACATTTGCTATCATTTTTCTTTCTTTTGGTCCAAGGTATATGCTTGCTCCTAACGCATTTGCTATCATTTTTCTTTCTTTTGGTCCAAGGTATATGCTTGCTCCTAACACATTTGCTATCATTTTTCTTTCTTTTGGTCCAAGGTATATGCTTGCTCCTAACACATTTGCTATCACTTTTGTTGTTCTTGTTGTGTAATAGTTTCTGGTATCTGGCCTCGTGTAATCAAAACCTATAAATTTGAAAGGTTTAAGGCTGAACTAGCTTATAAAAGAGTTCTAAGCATCATTCTGTTAGCTTCCAGCCTCCTTTCTTCTTGAGCATATCTCAGTTGAACCCTTCGTGCAGCAGAAGAAATGTTCTTTTTATGATGTATCTAGGGTTGACCTATGCTTATCTTTCTATTTATGTTTTGAAGTAAACCTTCACTGAGATTTAGAAAAGGCTTGCTTATTTTGTTGTTGTGTAGCAGTCTTGAAGTTATGGCTATAACTCTCTATTTCAATTATATTTTATTCGACGAAATTGTTTACTTCTAGCCTAGAACTTAATTCACCTTCATCGTGAAGAAATATGGCTATTCAAGGTTCATGGTTTGCACATATGATGGAACGAACAGCCATGCATGCGATACTTAAGGAGCGTCTAAAAACAGAATGTGTTTATTAGCGGTAAGAGGGAGGGGTCTTGAGCATTGTTAAGTACGCTAAGGAAACACAAAAACAGTAATAAATGAAAATCAAATTTTAAAACTTTATTAATTCACCGATGAAATTATGAATTATAATAAAAATATATATCATCCTGTTAGGATAATGTCAAAAGCAACCTTTATTGAACCAATTTTTCCACATCGAAAATAAGTTTTGAAGCAAAGAAAAAGGGTATACTCACTAAGCGGTATAGGGGTGGGGGGATTTTAGCGGCCAAATTACCACTAAGAAACACAAATTAAGACGCTTCCTAATTATATGAAAAAATTATGGGCAGTGTCTATAAATTTTACGAATCAAAATAATAATAATAAAAATCATTATAATTCTAATTTTTATCAAATGATGACATTTGCAAATTAACCAATCAGAATATTGATGGTATAATATTCAACCAATCAAACGGCAATTTTCCACCTCGGATTCAAATCTGAACTCTGATACACTTTCACTATTAGACTCATCTCAAAACTCGGTCTAATTTAGACTATTGATTAGTTGGAAATTACGTCATCAAGAATCTGACTATACCCAGACTAGACTAGACCCAGTTTTGATAAAACTTCAAATTGTGACAGTTTAGAATAAACCATATAGATTTTTGACGACATAATTTTTGACCAATGAATAGTCTAAATTAGATCAAACTTTTAAGATAATTCAAAAATGATAATATTTTTTCTTTTATTCATTCACACACACACATGATTTACTTCGCTAAAAATCCTTCCATGAAATGATGTTTTCATACTCTAGTACGTGTCTATAATCGATCATTTTGACACTCACTAAATCAATACACCCCCTGAAAAACCCACCAAACATTATAACAACCCCCAGTTATATATAAGCTCCCAGTTATATATAAACTTGTACGAGACGTCAACGCTTAAACATAGAAATGTGAGCAGCCTTCAACTGTTCAGAAAGTACCAATTACATGCAACCCTCTACATGAAATTATATAAAACACTGACCACATAAGCTAATTAATGTAACGTATTTAGTAATGACATGTTAATTGTATAAATGTTAATTTCATTTGCGGTTGCAGTGTGTGTAATCGAGATGTGAGTTGGTTGGTCGGATCAATTGGTTGTCTTGCGAAAAATCTGAATGATTGAAAGGCTCTGAGAACTATTGTTTTCTTTACTAAGAGTTAGTAATAGCTTGTAGATTAAACATAACATAATGGTATTGATACTAGTTACTATTATCTACCAGTTTCCCAGACTCGTAGCTCAAATTCTCATTAAGTTTTTTTTTTTACATAACCTTTGTGCATGTTGTCGCCAAATTATGGCTAATTCAGTATTATGGTTGGTTCACTATTTTTATAATTTTTGATTTTAACAAAACAATTAAATTGTGACATTTTAAATATTAACAATAAGCTTCTTCATTCTGTAGTTTTTAACCAATCAAACGGCTAAAATAGCCGATATTTGGCTACAATGCCCTAGAAAAGTCAGCCATCATTATTGCTTATGCTCAACTTTATTATGACTGATGGGGAAGGAACTGGATGTAATATAGTACAACGTTCTCAGTAATATCATGGTAATTCCATGACAACCCATAGCAATTGAGTTTCGCACCCCTAGAATAGAACAATGATATTTACGCTTGATTTGCTACTCCTTGTTTTTTCGGTCTAAGCCCTACTTTCCCAATGACTCTGGACGTTGGCTACTATCGGGGATGGGGGGGAGGTCATCAAGATTCTTATAAGAACGCTTTGAGACTTAGACCAATCAGAGTCCGTGACCAAGATCTTCTTAACTCTATTCAACCGGGTTGTTTTAAGAGATTTTTGACGATAAATCGCGTGTTTGAAGATGATATATTTGAATACTTTTTTGTTACGCATCACGAACCTGCGAACTTGTGGTCCGTCTATGTAATCATTTCAAATATGTAGGTGGGGCGAGGGGAGGTGGCAAATACTTGGCCTAACTCCTTTTCTTTCTATGACCTCGTTCGCTTTGCTTTTTCTCCAGTAATAGGGAGGGGGTTGCTAAATTAGCAACTACCCAGTTGGAACAGGGTTAATGTTATAATAATTTAAATCAATAAGTCAACAAGAGACAAACTTTTTGGATGATCTCGAAAACAAAGCTGACAACTTAATCGGCATCAACAGGGGTGGATATAAAGGCCAGCTACCGGCAATTTCCTACTTGCCGGTAGAAAAAACTGAATTCAGGCAGTGGAAAATCTTATGTCTGCAAATAATACAAAGGTGCAGTTTGTAGTATCTGGTAAATTTTGAGTGCTAAATTTATAGTTTATGCGAATATCTTCACCTCATATAAAAATCTTAAAGGTCGGTAAGCCGTCAATTTTGAGTGCTTCGTGACCCAAACTATAAATCTGATTTTGGCATCAAAATTCTTAGCCTGCTCAGGACAGTTCAAACTATATTTTCAGTGATCCAAATTCTCTCTCTAATCACTCACAATTCACTTCCTTTCTCCAACTTCCTTTAATAAATTATGAACGACTGACTGTGAAAATATCCAGGTAAATCCAATTAACCAAAATCCAATGGAGCGACCCAGGTTCAATTCCTCCTGGATCTCCGTTATTCATTCGTTTAATGTTAATTGTTGTTAAATGTGTCGTGAAATGTTGATCAATCCCCGTTAGTAGGGCTTTATATATATATATATATATATATAATGGGGAATGTCTATGTAAATAGATTTCTGATATTTAATCTTCTCGTTTTACACATTTGTGAGAAAATCTTTCGTTACTTCAGTCTCGACTATATTGTTTATGATATTTAAGGTCATGAGCATGTCCCCCGGTATCTTCTATACTTCAAAAACGCACTAGGCGGGTTCTAATGAAAATTTCCCAAAAATGTTTAATTTATGAAAATTCTGAACAACGAAGAATTTCTATTGGTTAAGAACGATAGTTTATTCTATAAGTGTTATTTAGAACCCGGAGAATTAAGGAATATAATGTCTTCTATAGCGTCATCCCAAAAAGTCCGACAAAATTCGTATAAAGAATGCAGTACAATTTCTATTATTCGAAATTTCCTGTAAATACAAGTAGCACTATAGCGTCATCCCAAAAAGTAAACAAATATTTCGGTCTAAAACTCTTTGTAGAATAAATTATCGTTCTTAACCAATAGAAATTCTTCGTTATTTAGAATTTTCATAAACTAAACATTTGCGAGAAATTTTCATTAGAACCCGCCTAGTGCGTTTCTAACGAGTTTTAGACTTTTACTATTTGGGATGATGCTACAGTGCTACTTGTATTTGCGGGATATTTCGAATATAAGAAATTATACTGCATTCTTTACACAAGTTTTGTCGGAACTGTCGTGCGTTTCTAAGCCATTAATAATTCGAGAATTTTCGGTATATTTTGTAATAATAAATTCTCGGGATAAAGCCCTCGAATTAATTATTACAAAAATATTCCTCAAATATCCGGGCTCTAAATAAGAGTTGGTAGTGTCATGGGGTTTCATGAGCAAAATAATGTTATTCATCAAGTTAAACCTTAGAATCTTGAAAATATTCTGAAATAACTGATCAGGTTCTCTATGATGGAATTTTCAGCCAATAAAACATATACCCTTTTCATTGGCTTTGAGTTACTTCTCTAAGATTCTGATTGGTTCACATCATGCGGTTGAGCTTTAACAAAACGTCACAAAGTGGCATTTTGAAATCAACCAATAAGGTTCTCCTCGATGTAATTTTTTCAACCATCTTAGAGATAACCTACAAATTCATATGCAAAATTACCTTTTGATTGGTTAAAAATTACATCTTGAAGATTTTGATTGGTTAAAAATTATATCTTGAAGATTTTGATTGGTTAAAAAAAACTATATCTTGAAGATTTTGATTGACTCACTTAAGAACGTTAGTGTTAGATTGAGTTTTCACACAACATCAAAAAGCGACATTTTAAAATCAACCATAAGGAGCTTGATCAATGATGGCATCGATAGGATTATTGATAGAGTAATTTTCAACCAAAATATTTACCAGAATTTACAGACAAACCATCGCATGGACACGTTTTCATTCTTCAGTAAATGCCAAACCAAAAAATTCCAAATAGACGTCTGTCATTACACTAAGAAACCAAATTCAAAGATCAATCCAGTCCTACGACGGACATTAAACATCATGTGAAGCTCTAACGTTAAATGTGTAATGGTATATTTTGATTGATTAAATGATTGATTTCCTGGGTTAATAATTATTGATTCAACTGTCTTTTATTCGGTGTAGATGATCAAATAAAATCCTGATAATTACATTTGTCATGTTTAAAAAATACACTCATTTTTTTATAAGAAACTCGCTATAAGAAACAGGGGTCTCAGATGGCTAGAAAATCAAAAAACTCAGGGCTGGATTTAAGGCGATCTAAGAAACTGCTCATATCAGAAAAGAAAATATATTCGACCACAATCTGGTGAATTTGCAAATAAAAATTTTCTATGACGATCTTGGGGATTGGTTTATTGGGAATGTGGTATAATCGCAAGATGAAAAAACTGAGAATTCTATTTGAAGATTCATCTGACGATTATATCACGGAGGATATGATTAATGGAATAGATGTTTTGTTATTATCATAATTCTTGTTATCTTTATTATCTTTTTCCTTGGGTATTTTCTGCCATTTGTTGGGGTAAAAATCACTGATAGATCACATTTTTCATATTTAAAACAGATATTTTTAGGTAGAAAATTAAGAAACTATTAAGAAACTTTGAGGGCTCAACCGATTTGCAGTTTCTTATAAAGAAAAATGAATGTAGGGCATGTGAAAGTTGAAGTATGATGATATGATTTTTTAAATTAAGGAACGGTAAGGTAAGGTAAGCGTCTGTATGATGGGATGACGTTAATGTATTATCGAAATTCTTAAACAACAGATGAAAGTTTGTAAATTGGGATTAAGGCATGCAATCCGACAAAATTGTGAAAAATTGACAAAAAACAGGGGTATAATAGAAACACACACACATACACACTTTCTAGCCTCTGCGTGGATATAATAAACAATATATTCGTGCAACATTTAGGCTGAAATCCCTCTTAAGCGACCTGAGGATGACTTTAAAAAATTGCCTTGTTTTTTTAAAAAATATATAGTTTACTATGATAGAATATTATTGATGTCAATGGAGGGAGTTCCATAGGTCAGCTACTCAGCAGTAGAACAAATTTTTGTGCAGATCCCGCTCTCCATCCAGAGATCTAATCGGCTGGAGATGATACTTGTGTGAGCGACTAAAATTATTCCGTGGACGAAAAGACGGTGGTAGTATACCGGGATCGTACATATGAAGTATGTTTCAATCATATCACCCCGTAGTCTACGGTACTTTTTGATCATTTTTTGGTAAAAATAAAAAAATAAAATGTTTATAATGTGAAAACATTTCTTCAAAATTGAAAACTGACTTAACTTTCCAAATACCTTCTTTGACCAGATGCGATATTAAAAAATAGACGAGGAAATGAAAAATTCTACCAATAAAGATGAATATCAAAAGGTCACTGCCGTAAATCCCAAAATAAGCGCCCGGGCGTTTATAAGAGGGAGGCGTTTATTCAAAAATTCAAAAACTGATATTATTTCTGAAAACACAACACAACACCACACATTACATTATATTATACAACATAGACAAAATCCATCATCAGCGTCCACATCAAGAAGATTGGAAGACACATTGACATCTTCAATATATTGAAAATGTAATATCTCTAATAAAAGCCCCTCCTTAATAAGAGGGGGCGTTAATAAGAGGGAGGCGTTTATTTCATATTTTGTTTTTAAGGGGGGGGTGTTTATGAGAGGGAGGCGTTAAAAAGAAGGGGGCGTTTATATGGAGATTTACGGTAATTTATTCATTTTATTTCTTATACACTAACATTCCCAATAGAGAAATTATATGTTAAGCTAAGTACTATCGGGGATGGATAAGAATTTAAAAAAACACACGTTTAACTAGAGCAAGTAGAAACAAACAAGAAATAAATGACATTGTGAACTTTTTCGAAATTAAATCCCCTTGTTTCCTCCTACCTTTGCCATACATTGCCATCTCGAACGAAATTCTTCCAAAAAGATTAAAAGAAAAATAACTTTTCAATTATTAATTTCCTATTGCTAGTACCAAAAATAAATTATTTCGGTCACTGCTACCTTGGTCTTAATTAAAAACTATTAATTACTATTAAAACTATTAAAATGATTCTTCCTAGAAATTCTACTGTCAATTAATTTTCTATTGTCAGTATCAAAAATAAAATAAATAAACCAATGGATGAATCCTGTAACACATGGTTTCGAATTACAATTCAATTAGACATCCAATCGGCTGAAAAGTTTGTTTGTCTTCAGTTTTAAGAATAATAAAACTTATTACACTTAATTAGCATATGTGGTTTAGATGAAATAAAAAGATTTATCCTTAATGGCAACATTTTTGAAATAAAAACAACCATCAAATTGAGTTGTTACAAATTCATTCAATTTTGCAATTCAAATAATATTTTGATCTAGATAATGAATGGGGATGATAAATGGGGTAAAACAATTGGAAATCGTTTTTTACCAAGACGTTTTATGAACAAAATTCATTCATTTTTGCAAATCAGATAGGATTTTTGTCTATTTACCTAATGATTTGAGTATAAACCGAATCCAACTGAAAAAACAAATTTGTTGTTATCTAATTCTTCATAAAACGATTTCCATTCTAACCACTCATGTTGCCAAACTAAGCCCAAATCTTCCCGTCTACCTTGGCAAATTATGTCATCAATTTCAATCTTGTCAAAGTTCAAAATGTGAACATATCTTTTGATAACCTAAATTTACATAATCTGAAAACAACTCCTTACAGAACATATGCAGTATGCAGTTTCTTTCATGACTCAATTTTTTATCAAAAACTAGTGGCTTACATTATCCTTTATTTAGACAAAATCGAAACCACGTTTCATCGTGAACCTATCAGGTTTATCATATGTGATTAGATACTTTAAACCACAATTCAAAAGAACCATAAACATCTTGCACATTCTTATGCGTATTATCCTATACATTTCCCACTGTATATTCATATACTTCTTAGACAAACTTGCATATAAACCTGTTACTTGCTCTTGTACACAACAATCATCTACAACATTTTCACAATTACTGTTGAACTGTTAACCAGAATGCGAATTTTTATGATACAGGTGCCAAATATTTGTATACTCTCTAATAGACGCCCCCTCCCCGCTTATTAATTTTTGAAAAAATTTCCACCCAGGACATTCTTATTCCATCCCCGCTTATTAATCAGAAGGCTTTATTCTACTCATATTTGCAACAAACGGCTATTGATTCTTAAGAATTTTTCCAGCCACCCCTATTATCCCCCCCCCCGACTTTTAATTCTAGAGATTTATTCCAACCCCCTACTATTCTACACTCCGTCTATTAGAGAGCAGAGAGTATGCATGAATATCAATATCTCATAATTAGTCAAAATCTAAAATCATGGTTCCTAGTATAATAGTGAAATATCCAAGTGAACTAACCAGGTTTCTTATAATGTGAGTAGATAAATAAAGTCAGAATTCAAAACCTCCATAAACATCTTGTTTTCTATCTCATACGTATCATCCTATGCATGTCTATACAGCTTCATAATCATACATTTCTTAGACAAACTGGTAATCATGCAATGTAAACAGAAAAACTTCCTTCAAACTGTTAACCAGGATTAACTTAATAATTTGATATTGTAACCCAGGACGACCAGCCATATTATAAAAGATGGCGGTATTATGAAGTAAAACACACGCATACATGTTTATAATTAAAAATTGCTACCGCACAGTTCGATGAAAATGAAAAGTTTTGGGTTGCTATTCTTGTAAAAACCGCTCTTAAGGAATAGGTTGAAAAGACAAGCGCGTTAATAATGATTGGTTTTATACACTCTCTGTCGTTAACTGACTTTTAGTTTTGTTAAACCAGCCGCAATTTTGCGAAGATGTCTCCATTTTGCAGAAAATATCCACTAAGGTCCCAGGTCCGAGTAAGAACCCGGGACCCACTAAGGTCCGACCCAGGGTTCTGGTTACCTGTTTCATAGCAGTTGGACTAAAATGAAAAAGTATGTTTGGCTTCTTCTTTCATTTTAACTCAGACCCTAGAAAATTATTGCATGTTTCAAATACGAAATGATTTTTTGAAGCAACTAACTGTACATCAGAATAAATTTGCCCTGCTCTATCAACCCCGATGAAGCATCATTGCGATAGCATCACCACGTGACACTCGTCACCTTTCATTAATAGTATAATATCATTTAGATGAATTAGATAACACCAACCGAAGTCACTTTTTTGCATCCGACCAAAAGCTGCTTTTCCTGTACTAGATTAAATTCGAAACAAGATCCGTTATTTATGTAACCAAAATTATTTCCTTTTCTAGTATTTTATATAATTTGTATTTTATATTCTAATTAAAGCCTAATTTTAAATACCATTTTACATTATATAATTTGTATTAGATATGGTAATTAGATTGTGCTTTTGTAAACCACATTTATCCATATTCAAAATCACAATCTTTTCCGTTTTACCAAGTTAAGACTGCCCTGTTAATCCTTAAAGAAAGCATTAATATCTTATATCTACTAATTGGTAAAGTTACTGCCCTTTTAAGCTTAGATAAATATAAACATTATAGACATAATATTACAGATATTTCACAAATCAAAAAGTCTGTTTATTAGATTTCAAATTTCAATTTTTTTTTTGCTTTATATAATTGACTGTAGAGTTGTCAAAATCTTCTCTCTTCTCTTAAAAAATGCATAAAGTATATTCTATACTGAATTAAGTATTAAGTTTTCCACTTTGTACACATATTGAGGGTCAAATCACTGTTGAGAAATCTCGTACATCTTCAGAAAATATCCGAGAAATCTTTTGCTTAAACAAAAATCTCGTATGGGTTTTCAGAGAGTGATTTATGCTGCTCCTTGCATTGTCTTACAATACTTACCAAAAGCCTCCTGCCCAGTTATCCAAACATCTTGATGAGATGATAAGATCGACAAAGTATATACCTTCAAAAATCGTTAACAGACAGGTTACTGATAATATGTTAACAAACGACAACATACTACGAATATGGATGATAAGATCAACAAAGTATATACCTTTAAAAATCTATATCAGACAGGTTACTGATATTATGTTAACAAACGACAACAGACTACGAATATGTCTGAATTCTTACTGGAAACCAACAAAAAGAAGAAAAAATACGCCGGAAAAAAAGATTTTTAAGAAAGATTTTTAAGGGAAATACTTCTTTTATCTAACTCCGATGATACCACTAAACAGTGATGCAAACAGGATAAATAAAGTTATAGTAAATAGAGACCTCCATTTAGATGAAAACTGTACAAGGAAAATGTAGGAGTATAATTTTAGAGATGAATGATAATCAAAAAAGGGCTCAACAAAATATAGTAGATTTACATCAAGTACTGAAAATACCTAAGCCACCTCCTCATTTTGATAAAATATACCTTTCTTATATAAAGGCAATTTTGAGAGTAAATTTCGAAACAAATTAGCGTTCTGAGTTAGATATACAACTAATAAAAGATTATACCATATATAAAGAACAAAATAACTTTGATAATAAAAGTAAATATGTATGGCCTAAAACGTCCTGTTCTTTATAAAAAAGGCATCAAAATGGCATCAAATCTTTTCCAAAAAGAATATTAATATATTTTCTTTCCTGTCTAAAGACCGAGATATATTGTTATGAAAATGAATGAATATTTATCTGAATATCTTTCTCAAAGAACGCTCGTTTCGTAAGTGCAGAGTAACCCGTTATTTTGATCACTTTATCCCAGTTCTCTACTTTACATTGAAGACATACCCTTATGGATTTGTTGTTGTCAAAAATACTCACCATTCCGCTCCTGAGCTAACAATTTGAGGGCAATTCTACTATTGGCATGGCTTGATTTGCAGAATTCTGCTTCCCCCTGAGAAATCTTGTTTTGCTTCTCCGAAGATCTCCATATAGTCTACAAACTGGTCAAAGACCGCGAACATCGCGGGAGGCCTAAAAAGAGAAATTTCAGCCCCTCCATTCACTGCAGAAAAAGCTTTGCTTTTGAACTGGTAACGATTTAGTTATCACAGACTCTCATTTTCCATCGTTGCTGATTTTATTCTTATTTTTTGCCTTCTCCCTTTTCATCTTTTTCTCTCCTTTTTCTTCGCAGAGCTTAATCTTTCATATCGCAAAAGCTGGATGATGTTGATACCTACGTTTCCCGATTCAAGTTTCACAAAATCTGAAAAAGTCTATGAAACAATATCACCAGATAATGATTTTATGTCACCAAATTATTTTCCTAATTACTACCATTTCCATTAATACAATTATCATAACTACATAAACCATTATTTACAAACAAGCAGTTATTCTCTTCGCTTGTTTTCTAACATCTTATTCTCCTGTAATAATTGTTTTTTTTTATTAACCAAGCTTTCTATGTTATATGGCGTTTAAAACCATCACTTTCTTTTAGCTTTACAAATGATTCTGTTCTATCTTTCAGGAGTAGCACAACTGCAATATAACCAAATGTTTTGTATGGATTAAGGTCCAGGCTGGAATCCATGTAGTCATTGAGCCAGAAATACCAATCTATAAGTTTCTGCTGCCCCGCGGGCACATAATGATACAAATTCAAGATAGTTGTTTGCGCCAGCCTATCATTGAGAATCTGCGCAAGGGGTGCATTCTTGCTATCGTAAAGCATGCGCCAGAAGTTGAAAAGTCAACTTTTTTTTGCGCCACTGCGCGAAGACAGATGCTTGCCTGCGCCAGAGATCTCCGACGTAGGCTAATTTGATTCCAGCCTGGAATAAGGAACATTTTGTAAGAAATTTTAACACCACAAAATAAACAATAACACCTCGAGTATCATGACCATAATAATAACATACTTGCAAACAAGTGTCATTAACACAAACAGACTCTTATTTTCTAATATGAACAAGCTTTTTATTTCAAATTTCTATTTTAATTATCTATTTCAGTTAAAACCAGCGCCTGTAACTTTACAAACACAAAATGACTTTAGATTGATGAAAAAATGGGTTATATTTTAAATCTTTGTTGAAACAATGGTATGACCAAGTAATACATCTATTTCACAGATGATCAAATTCAAATCCGCTGTATTTTTTATACCAGTATCAACAAAACAAACAAACAAACCCACACTATATTCCTTATAAATTGTAATCTGACATTTAATTCTTTTTAATATAATCATTCTGTCTTTAATACTACTACATTCATCTTTTCTATTTACACATCAAAATCATGAATATTGAAGTCTCGCACTTCCTGTTGTTCATTCCTGGTCAAAGAGTGAAAAACTGACTAATATTTGTCTGTAATATTTACAAACTATTGCCATCAAAACAAACAAGAACACTAATTTCCTAATCACCCTGTGTTCTGACATCTCTAATCTTCAGTAATTACTCTCTGCTCTCTAAGAGACAGGGGGGTTGGAAAAAATCTCAAGAATTAATAGCCTTTTGTTGCTAATATGAGCCTTAATAGTGCTATTGCTTGGAACCTTCTGTCAAAATTATTAAGCGGGAGGGGGGGGTGAAATAAGAATGTATTGGGTGGAAATTTTTCAAAAATTCATAAGCGGGACGTCTATTAGACGTCTATTAGAGAGCAGGGTGTAGTTTTTAAAATTTAATCAACCAGGCGCGCGTGTCATTATATTGGTGTTCAACAAGTATGTTTCGCGTATAATAATGATGTCCAACGGAAAGCAACGGAGGGGCGCTGTTGGCCAAAATATTTACCGTTGATGATACTATGATCACAATTTTTTAAACATTTACCAAACAGATATGTGTTTGACATATCGATCTTCAACAAGCAGCTGTGAAGCGCCCAATGAAATTAGTAAGTTAGTAAGTCGGATTACTTAAGACTTTAAAAGATATCTATATCTTGTTATAAAAAGAGATGAAGAATTACATTGGTTGATCCTAAAAGTCATCTTATGATAAATATAAGTCCACGGAAGATTCTGCAATTCTACAGAAGTCTGTTTCGTCTGACTGACTTTACCCAATCCTCTTTGTTTGTGATTTGGCTAAGCGAATAAAGCTCAAATTTTCTTAATCCATCTGGCTATCTACTGTGAATATCACGTACATAAGTTCCATGTCTTATGAAACTGTCTTATGAACCGCCGTGGCTCTTCAAACCAAAAGCTTAATCAAACCAAAGGTTTAATCAGAATTTTTTCAAACAGTAACTCATTTCGACAATAAAAGTAAACATAAAGAAATAAATTAGCTAGAGAAGACAACCCAGCTGTATTCATTTTTCAAGTTGATTACAGAAGCATTTGCTATGTTGATCTTCCAACCCCACTGGTTGCAAAGCCGATCCTGCAAAGCATTTGCAGAGTGAAAATAACTAAAGATATCCATATTTGGAATTGGTAGATTCTTTGTTCATCGTCACACAATGCACCGCAATTTTAGCTAAATTTAATTATGTTCAATGTAAAATAAATACACTTTATTTTTTTATTAATTAATAAAGAATTTAATTCTATTTATTCTAAATTAAACATGGCTCACTTATTAGAAATTAACTATGATTGTTATTGCAAAAACCTTGCTGAAAATTACTGCCCTCCTACTTTCTACTTTTTTTGAATAAGAAGGGCCTCACATAAGGGGGTTGTATATAGATTATGTTTGGTTTAAATTTACGTCATCAAAAAAATCCGATTAGTTATTTAAGAAATGTCATAATTTGTACTTTTGTCAAAACACAAATGCACGAAAATGATTTTAAGTGAACTAAACAGGTTCTCGATGATGTAATTTTGAACCAATCATCCGAAGAATTTACCGATAATGTTAAAAAAGAGCCTATTAATCCGATGGTAGTTGGATTTAAGAATGAAATGGAATGGAATGGTAACAATTTTATATCGACAATGATTTATTAATTAATATTTCAATTTCTTGGAAAACATACGCATTGCAAAACAGAGAAAGGAGAAAAAGAAGCAAGTGTATCAATATATTCAAAGCACAAAGATCTCTTAAATAATTCATCTCCTAATCGAAGAAAATGCTTTTCGTCTCAGAGATAATCTAGAAAAAAATAATCTAGGGATTTCATGTAGACAGTAGACAAAAAGCTTCAATGTTAAACTTCGAATAATCCAGTAATGTCTAAGATTTAACTCAGCGAAGGACTGGAAGAAAATAAAACACTAGCTTATATTTTATGTTAAAGTGTGTATAATCGAATATAAAGTATCAAGATTGCTTTGATAACTCAAACTTTGAAAACTATTTTGAATTGTGTTGATAATACTTCATATGTCTTTTTTATCTTTACTGGGGCGCTGTTTTCTAAGAAGGAGGAGATTGATCTTCCCTTTCCTGACGATCATTGAAAATAAAGGATTCCTTGCCACAGGTTAAGACCATTCTTCGGGTGCAAGCCGTATGTTAAAAATTCACCAAGATTTCACATTTACCTACTATTATGAAAAATTCTCCTACTCATTATTTAAGATAATGATTCCCTACTTAATGATAACAGATTACCAGTTTGATTCAAAATAGTGATACATGAAAAAGACCTTTTGATTTTGCCGTTTATACATTTATCCAGGATACTTTTTGAAATGATGCAATCATTGTGACTAGTACAGATCAACAGTGTCATGCATATAACTACGTAACTAAGTTACCACACAGAGACAATATCCTTAATAACGACTTATGAATAGAAGTGATAATCATTCTGGGTCAAAATATAAACCTGAAATTACAATTTCAAGTATGCCTAAATTAATTTGTATTTCCTCACCCACGGTCACCAGTGGCGGATCAAGCCCATTTTCTGAGTGTCTTCAAAAATGATGTTTATTTTCCTACTTATTAGCTATGGAGGAAAGTAAAATTGAAACACTGGAAACGCACGGAAGCATATATTTCAGGACTTATTTTTGAGAGTGTTTGCCGTCATCTTGAACTAGATTTAACAATTTAAAGGGCCAATTTACTCTTAAATAATAAAAATTACTGCCAAAAAGAATTGCTCCTATTAAAAATGAGTGTCTTCGTGAATACACTGAAGACACTCCACATCCGCCACTGGTAATAAAGAGAATCAACTGATTTGCTTATTCATTTGTCTCAAAAGAAAACAATTTGAATTTTGAATTTTCGCTCCCCCAAGTTCTACAAAACGAAATAAAAACATTTATATTGGACTATTTGATTTTTTGAATAATAATATATCATTCCGCAGATTTTAATTGGACTACAAAAAGACCTCTTGATCAACTCTTTATCTTTTTCAGATAGTGGATGGAGAATTCGTCTAAAGTATATATAAAGTAGATATATTGACTGGTTTTTAGACAGAATGTTTATTAGTAGTAATTTAAATCTTACCAGTTATTACACGCTTTTTTTATAAAAATAAACTTTATAAGAATAGTCAAGATGAAATTGTGAAAAAAGTTAAGAATATGCTATTAAGAATACGTCATCTTGAATTTTCCTTATTAAGAATGATATTTATCTTTTACATGATGTGTATTTTAAGAATATACTAAGAATAAATTAGGATGAATTTCGCCAAAAAGTTAAGAATATTCATCTTGAAACCGAAAAACACTATTCTTATAAAGAAAGCGTATAGCCGATGAAACATATGGAAATTATACTAACAGTTCTGAGAAAGGGAGCATTACCTTGTGTTTTTTAGTATAAGATAATAATACATGAAGATTTTGTCAGCGAATAGACCAAATAGTTTCCAATAAAATCGACAATGTTGGAGAATGTTGAAGAAGACTAACAAAAAAAAGTATTGTCTCTTGGTATCATTGAATGTTGAAATTAATCATTTCTTACCTTGACAAAGGTTTGACGAAATCCGTATATTTGTTGTTATGATTCTATACGTCAAAAATAATTCTTATCTCTTCGTCAACTTACTCCATGCATTGACTCATCAACTGGCATACCACAACCATTGGGATTTCAAAAAGTATACACATAAAAGATGACGAAAAATGTCATTAGCAACGAGTCCAAAATGGCGTCGTGGTGTGAGTTATTATAAGTGTCTTGAAAAGAATCCGTTTTAGATTATAGAATTTGCACTGTGCAGTGATAAGATGTAGAGTGATTTGATAATGCAAAACTGAAATATAATCAAAAATATTTATAGAATTTCATTCTTAATGCTCAGCATTATGGTAGTTAATTAATTGATTATAGTCTTTTAGCGGTTAAATGAATTCCGATAGTCTTATTTCGGGAGAACGGGTTTTCATTTTTGTAAGGGTAAATGGTTTCTTTTCGGTCTGAAGTTCTGAACGGAATTGAACTAAATTCCTTTTTTGACTTACAATTGCAGTTTTCATAATAAATAAGCTTCGAGTTCTATTTTGGACAAACAACTTTTTAGGACATTGATAGTTTGGTATTGTATATCGTAAGGTCAGATATCAAACCAGGCGTTATCTTAGGTTTTTACCTCTCAATGGTAAATATTTTGGCCAAAAGTTCTTATTTCTTCACCCCGCCATTTTGCTATTTTGCATATTTCTTCCCTGTTTTGGGGGGCGAAACAATAGAAATATCTTTATTAGCTTTTTGGGGTCTTTTAATGAATGCATCATGTAGTCGGTATATTAAACTCATGACCACCCTATAGCATTTAAAAACAATGAAAACCCTTACAATTGGAAAATCTGCCGGCATACGATAAGGATATATCTATAGATGGCCATGATTGGACGATTAGGCCGAAAAAAAATATAGTTATGTTTGCACCGTACCGCCCAGGTGGATTTTTTCTCTGCTCATCCGGCGCAGGAAAATTCCATTATTCCATTTTTTTCGTACACTCATCTTTGTGAATTTTTTCTCGCTATAACTTAATTTTCAGGATTTAGTTGTTTAGAGAATCATTTATCGTTTACACATCGTTTCTCCCAGGTGACGCTTTTGAATTCGAGTGGACGGGAGTCAAAAAGAAGGTATCCTGTTGTATTGAACATAGCACTATTTTTCCCACCCGGAACGGCCCAAACATAACTATTTTCTTATTCGGCCTTACCATTTAAGTATTTCATGGTTTCATGAAGGGCCGTATACATCTGATAAAACCTTTCATTAAAACTAACACATAATTACCTGATGAATTTGTGTCCTTGGCGCATAAGCTTTTGGCCAATAACATGATCTGTTCAACATCATGTATGCTTCTGTTTACACTTCAACGAACAGCAATACACATTATATACACTGTTTATAAGGAACAACTGTTCCTCACACCCAATTCTGGTCACCTTTGTCAACAAATATCACAACTCTCCATACAAATTCTCACACCAACTGATATACAGAATAAAATCGTTTTCTTCTATATCATAAACAAATTCGATTTTGGCAATCGCTACAATATGTTTCGTAATTCTTCAGAATATATCATTTGAACATGATATTTTTTTATTCAACTTAGTTTATCTCATCGAACTATTTCGACCCACCCGGTGCGATGATGATAATCAAAATTGAATCCTCGGGATTTTCATCACTTTGATGAGCAGATTCAAATATTCATTCAAACAGTTTCACTGCTTATTACAATTAATGAATATTGCCAGTCGGTTCAAGATCGTGTTATGTATAAAAAATTACCAATAACTTTTTTCATAAAATTTTTACATATTTCACCATCCCGTTTCATTGAACAGCCAGTTCTTGTTATTATTCAAAAGATTATTTTAGTTCGGTTTTTCTTCATAGTAATTCCTTTACATCTATCTAAAATTCGGCCATGTTAAATATTATACTTGATATCAATTTACAGTATGTCATTTTCTTTTCCATGTTTCCAATTTTATTCTTATTTTTTTTTTAAACGAAAAAAGAAAATCGATTTTTCAAATTTTTTAATTTCATAAACAGTTTCACTTTTCATCTTGTTCGTCCATTATTCATGGTCTTCAAGGTATGATTTCATTAAACCAACGCTGTTCACGCTGGGACGTACAAAATGGGCCAGGGTTTTATCTTTCAGTTAGAGGCGAATAGAGTGTATTCTTTGCATCTTACATTATTTAGATTATTTACTTTTTTAGGGTTGGAAATGTTGAAAACTCGCCGAAATTGATGTTGGAAATGCACACTGTAAGACCTTGTGAGCATGTAGCCAGCGGTGAAAGGAGGGGTTGATCCTCCTTTTCCACTTTTATATTCAGAGATTGGTCAATGTTACGAATTGATTTTTTTCAAAACAAATTCATAAAAAAAAACTTGGTTTTTATGAAATCGACCAAATTAAAACTATAATAAACTACATGACTTTTAAATTACTGTTGGTTAGCAATATTTACGTTTAGTTCTTTGCAAATATTGTTGTTGTTTAAAATGTCCTTGATCCAATGCAATTTTATAGCATACGCTACACTCGCTTAATTTAAAAACCCGTTCAATATTTTTGCATATCAAACCGAAAACCATTTAATTATTAGATAATATTCGACTTTACTTTTAACCTTATCATGATCAACATTTTATTTTATTTTTGATCTTATTTTGATTAATATTTGATATTACTGTAGTTTTTTTTATGATTAATATTTGTTTTTACTTTTGACCTTATTACAATCAACATTATTTTACTGTTGATCTTGTTACGATCAACATTATTTTACTGTTGACCTTATTACGATCAACATTATTTTACTGTTGATCTTATTATGATCAACATTATGTTACTTTTGATCTTATTACGATCAACATTATTTTACTGTTGACCTTATTACGATCAACATTATTTTACTGTTGATCTTATTACGATCAACATTATTTTACTGTTGATCTTATTATGATCAACATTATGTTACTTTTGATCTTATTACGATCA
>JAUKPT010000619.1:0-14919 GCA_032273505.1 Nanomia bijuga
TTGCCTATTGTTTGTCATTTTATTTATAATATCGTCTTTGAATTCAGTTTTTTTCTTTTTTACAGCGTGTTTAAAACATTTTTTGAGTGTAAGCAGTGACTCCCGTATGTTAGGTTATTAGGAGATTTTTTGATCTTATTGGCATACTCTTTGATTTCGATTATTAAGGACAGGCATTCCCTATCAAACCAGAAAGGCTGATTTTCTCGAAATGATAGTCGTTTTTTCTTTATGATTCCACATTTTTTTGCTGTGGTTCCAAGAAAAGAATTTAGTTCCTTGACCATAACATCTCCATCCGTAAGTTGTAGTCCCAATACCACGAGGTTGGGGAGAGTTTAATGTCAGACTCACCAGAATAATCATATTCTTCATTCGAGTAGCCAATGTCTATGGTATGGTGTATGGCACAATGGTCGGATATCCAGGGCTTATAATTCCCAACTTTAAAAGATGAGATGTTTTGGAATAGTGTCTGGGATTCTATTTATCTATTATTCCTAATCACACTTAAGATGTCTATCAAAAAATATATATATTGAACATCTTTTATGTGTAAAAAATATCAACAATATCGACAATATCGGAAATTTGATACTCGAATATATCACCAAAACAATAATTGCATGACTATAGTTATATGTTAAAAACTGACATTCTTCGGTATATATTTTTGAAGATGAAAAAGTGTTTGTTTTGTTATTAAATGTCATATCAATAATTACACACGAAAATAATGAACTAATTTTTAGCATCTTGAAAAAATAAATCACTTTTAGTCTATTTAGGGTGCGATAACACACAGTTATTGCATATGGCTTTGTGTGATATCGCATATATCACACTCAGCCTAATGCAATAACTGGTAAATATCATATTCACATTTCATGTTGGAATAATAAAGTAATTGAAGGTACCATCTAAAAGAATTACATAGTATCGTTCCTTCTTATTCGAGCGATTTTTGATGCACTTATACTTGTTTACGTGTTCACGTACACGTGATACCTTCATATGAAAAGATTGCATGGCACGAGCAATCGAACAGGTCAAAGGTCAGAATTTTCATAGGGGTGGCTGGAGAGGGTGGCTAACTATAGCTAGGTCTTATTTTGGCTTGACTAGAGTGTTAAAACATATTGTTACTTTTGGAGTAACGGAAGGAATATGGCATTGGTTTTAGGAGGATAACACACATACAACCCTTCGCCTAAGTCAAAAAGTCCAACCTGAATAGGGATGGAAAAATTGTATTTTGCAAAAAAAATAAAAATAAAAATAATTAATAAAATAAGGGTTTCTTCGCGCCCTACCTAGTTCATCATGACGTCATAAGTACGCTTAAGTCATGATGGCGGATAGAATGTAAACAAAACACATGTGTGTTGTGTAAGAAAATAAAACCTCAAAAAACTGTAGAGTTGGCTGCAGATAACTTTGAAGAAAGACGTTGCACTTAATAACAAGATTATAAATATTATGCTGTTTAGTGCAATTATGGTTTGATTAGCTACTCATTATTTCTGTTATAATCCACGGCGAGATTCTTCTTGATTGTTATATTTGTATAAAATATATTGATGTTTCTTTCATTTCAAGTACAGACCCAAGACATTTTCTTTTTATAACGTCAACGGGGATAAGATGAAACGGCAAGGTGAGATGGAACGTTTTTGACTAATTGGTACAGATCGTTGAAAAACTAACCCGAAAGATACACAGAACTTCGAGTGCTGCTTCAGGGATCTTTGAAGACCCCAAAACTCTACTTTAAATTGCACCAGAATATAAATTTTTGGCTTTTTTCATCTCAACGAATTAAGGGATAAATTTCTGCTTAAAAATGGTAAAAACAGTGTATCCACAAATATGCAGATTTTGTCATCAAAAGTCCAGAAGGGAAAGTAAAAGGTTTTCTGCATTCTGTTTGGTATTTGTACCGCAGATGTACCTAAACTTGGCTGTGCTTCTAAAATTGACCTTTAACAAAAATGAGCCATCAAAATAAACCGAATAAAAATAAACATACTGTAGATGTACAAAAAGGTGACTACGCTCCCAACTTTGACTGTAAACAAAAGCAAGTCTGTAACTTACAAACTGTTAATTGCCATTACACAACCAAGGATGCTAACTTAACTAACTAAATCAAATTTTAACTGTTTACGAAACGTTTACATATCTGAAAATGATAATCATAATCATACATAATGCACAAGCTTTTGACTTATATGTCAATCATGATTCTATTTATTGTATAATAATGGTGGGTGATCAACTATTTTTTGTGATGTACATAGAAAAGCATGTGTGCTCGTTTGTGGAATGTTGCTCTCCTTCACGTAATGTTGCTGTCACATAATTGTTTCGCGTTAAGCATTTTGTTGGAAAATATGTAATTATTTCACAAATTGATTCCATGGTTCATAAATGCATGATGTTTAGTCATCTGCAGGTAAAAACCATTATCTTAAGTTTTTGTATTACAATAGTCATATGAAAACTATATTTTTGTGTATTAGTATTTTACTAACGCATACAGTTTAGTTTAGTAGAGTGAACAACAGGGATGGTATGTTCGTTTTTACCTATTTTATATTAAGAACTCGTTTTTGTTTACAGTCAAAATTGGAAGCGTAGTCAAATTTATGTACATCTACAGTATGTATAAAACATTTATTTGATAATACATTTAAATTTATTATCAAATATTTGTTTTTCACATATGTTTTAATATTAATTATGAAGGAATGCACATTAATAATGACAAAATGATTGTGATAAAAGGTGTAATATATTATGCTATTTATTATATTTATTTATTGTGTTAATTATGTGAAGTAATTAGCATACATTATCATAGCTTAATTGTGCAGCTATATAAGAAAACAATCCTTTTATATAAGACATTACAATATGAATTACTACTGTATGTGGTGCTCTCTCTATCTCTAAGATATTATATTGGAGACAGTGATGGGATTTTATTTTGACTGTTATTTTTGCAGGATGAAGGGTCGCACAATATCAATGTGTTTCAAAAAGAATAGTCCAATAGTCCCTGTTTTAAAACCTGATGGTAGTCTCTGCATATGTGGAGATTATAAGGTGAATCCAAATGCTAATAATTACCAGTACCCTCTTTCCAGAACTGAAGACTTGTTTGCCACACTGCATACATGGAGGAAAAAAGTTAACTAAGTTGGATCTTAGTTAGGCGTATCAACAACTATTATTAGACAACAAATCAAGACAATATTTAACAGTGAACACACACAAGGGTTTATTTTGGCCAAAGCGTTTACAATTGGGAGTCCATGCTGCTAAAGGAATCTTCTAACATGAAATGGAAAGGGTTTTATTAGGTATACTCTTTACTGTGGCTAGATCTGCGATATCTTGATTTCTGGTTGTTCTGACTAAGAACATTTAACAAACTTGGAGACTGTTTTAAAGGTGTTGAAGGAAAATGGTTTACGATTAAAACAAAGTGTACTTTAATGAGTTCAGATTTGGTTTATCTTGGATTTTGTATAATCAAGAATGGTTTGCTCATCTGAAGAAAAAATTGACACCAATCATTGATGCTCCATCTCCTCAAAACATTACTCAAATAAAGAGCTTTCTTGGAATGTTGAATTACTACCATAGACATTAACCTAATTTGTCAGGATTGTTGGAACCATTGCATACTCTGCTCAGCAAAGATGCTACTTGGCAGTGGAGTGGTATGCAGAAAAAGGTTTTGGATGAAGCAAATAGTTTGCTGATATCTCATAAGTTATTGGAGCATTATGATCCTGACAAAGAAGTATCTCTTACTTGCGATGCATCTCAGTATGGTTTAGGTGCAATCTTGGCTCATGTTGAAAATGATGGTATCTAGAGGGTGATTGCATACACATCTTGTACTTTGTCAGCAGCTGAACTAAATCAGGTGGAAAAGGAAGCATTGGCCATAATTTATGCAGTGTGGAAATTTTGTCAGTTACTTAAATGGGCGTAAGTTCAAGATATTCTCAGATATTAAGCCATTGCTGGGGATCATTGGTGAATCGGTTGGCATAGCAACTATGACAGCTGCACGTATACAACGTTGGGCCCTAATCTTGGCATCTTATGACTATGAACAGAGATATAAACCTGGTGCAAGTATTGGCAATGCAGATTGTTTTAGTCGTTTGACTGTCAGAGGTTGCTCTGAGTTTTCAGATGGCGACAATGCTGTGTTGATGTTGGGGCTGAGCAGGTCCCCAGTTAATTCAAAAAAAGTGAAGAGGGAAACCAGAAAGTATTCAGTCCTGAGAAAAATATCAAGAAATCCAATGATTCTATCAACACACAAGTAGGTAGATTCCTATAGGAATACGCTACACTCTAGCAAGGACTTAGTCCAGCAGAACAATTGTTTAAGAGGCGTCCGGCTTGATGTTTGAGCCAGATGAAACCTGACATACTGAATATGGCTTGGAATAACTTGGAGAAGTTGATAGCTGGTAGAGGTAAAGGTCGATACAGGGAATTTGAGTTGGGGGATCATGTATTGGCAAGACAAGAAGTTATAAAGATTGTATGGATGAGAGGGAAAGTGGCAAGGTCCTGTCTCATATGAAGTGTGAATAAATGGTGGGTTTATCAGATGACATGTAGATCAAATGATAGCTGCACCACCTGATGCTATACCTGATGATATACCTGATACTATACTTCCAACAATGGAATGCTCAAGCAACATACATACCTTATCGTGCACCTAATCCTCCACCGATCTATCCAGAATTAATCAGCAATCCTGAACCACTACCATTGGATAATTTGAATGATCGAGATTGAGAACCAGTTCGCATGTTGAAAGAAGATCTGTTTGAGTCAGAAAAGCACCAGCCTATTTAAAGGATTATCTTTGATAAACATGATTACGAATACAATTGTACGATAAATGAATATGAACTGAGATATGTAAAAGAGCTGAACATCAAAATCATGAACCTCATCATAAGGGGGAATAATGTAATATATTATGCTATTTATTATATTTATAAATTAATTATGTAAAGTAATTAGTGTACATTTATCAAATATTCCTGACCATTTTGGACTAATCTTAATAAAAACGTTTCCATATCACACCAAGATAAATTCTCCAAGTAACTCTCTGAATCCCCCTACAAGAATGTAAAAGTAAATTAAAACGCTTGAATGACTCATCAAAAGGAACCCTCAATTGTAACGAAACAGTTGCTAGCCATCCGACAACTCACCTAATTTGGCTAAAAATGCTGAAAAACCTTAAAATTCGTTCCATCTCATCCCCATTGAGGGTAATCAACTTTGTTCATCTATATGATATTCGACCCCCGATGAAGCAGGGCAATTCATATTTTCAGGGTTAGTTTGTATTCTTTATATAATAAGAATGGACATTGACAAGAAAATTAAATTAAATTAAATTCCATTTTATAGTACCGTCATTTGGGGTGAGTTGAAATAGCGGAGTAGTGAGTTAAAATGTTAAATTTTTCTGGTAGATTTCATAGAGAAAAGAACCAGAAACCAGAAATTGCTTCAGAGATCTTTAAAGAACCCAGAACTTCACTTTAGTTGCACCAGAATGTGAATTTTTGTTTTATTTTTTGTGTAATTATTATTTTGGCTTTCAAATTATGGTCCAGGAGGAAAAAGAAAAGATTTGCTGCATTCTACAAGACCTGATTGGTTATTTTGTCCACTGTTGGTAAAATATTCTTGACCAATTTGAACTAGTGTTCTTCATAAAAATCATCCACAAGATTGCAGAGATAAATCAAAACGCTTAAATGGCTTGCCAAAAGGAACCCTCAAATGTAACGAATCACAGTGGCTAGTCTTTTGGTAATTTGCTTTGACTGGCCATAAAGCTGAAAAACATTGAAAATTGTTCCAACTCAACCCAGATGATATTTATGTGATATTTAGAAAAAAGTACAAGTTAAAGTTTATAAACAAAATATATTATTATAGACCTGTTTAATGAGTGTTTACATTGTGAGATTTTGTGTCCAAAACCAAAGGAGGTCTTGCAACTATATTACAATGTATAATTGAATAGATGTCATAAGTGCTCTTTTTAAGTGTGTAGGCATATGTAAACAAGCTAATTATTATGAATATGATTAATATCTGATTATTCATTATCATTATTATCATTCCGCACAGAATATTTACCCTTGAAAAATAATGTTGCCTTGAAATAACATTTATCTTATGTTATTTAATCTTAGATATCCCAGAACAGATAACAGTTTGGGCTCAGATCGCAAGTAATTTTTTCATCTAATGTAGTTACATCAGTATCATATTCATACTTAGGTGCCCCTATACTATTTTAGTTAATAATTTTTCAAGACTCAACATGGTTAGGTAGATCAGTCACAAGACAATGCAGAAATAAAAAACATAGTCAAAATGTGAGACTTGCATCTGTAATTGGACGAATCAACTTATTTTTTTCTGAAAGATGATGTTGAAATGGTTATATATGCATATTTTTACACATTTGTGATTATTATTGAGAAAGATATTGCTATTTTTCACAGGGATGTAAATGTAAATTATTTTAAAGCATAAAAGTTTTGAATCTGTCCCAATAATGTTGAACTATATATTTTCTCCTAACCATATTAAAGATTTTATATTTTTGTTAATGTTGTTTGCTATTCATTAATAATCACATAAACAATGTCATATTTATGATTTAGAATGGATAGAATGCATGTTTTTACAAAGCTTGCTGTGTTCATCCTGGTTGTAACCATCTGTTCTGCTGCAACTGAAACCTCTAAAATTTTAGTTTTGGGTGGAAATGGTATGTTAGGATCTGCTACTGTGCGATCATTACTCAATCAAACTGCGGTCAATTATGATATTACAATTGTTAATCGTGGAAACTGGTATTGGGATACAGAAAAGATTATTAAACCATATGTGAAACATGTAGCATGTGAACGAGGAGATAACTTTCGTGAAGATTGTACTCAGCTTCATGATGTCACTTTTGACACGATTATTGATTTTAGTACTTATGATCCACTAGATATGGAGGTAGGTTTGTCTACTTTGTGTGTAAGAATATGACAGTTTGTTACCCCCACTGCACCTAGGGGACCCGCACACAAGCATGTCACTATGTGCCAGTATTGGTCTGTGTCAACCTATATTTGTCAGTATCTGAACAAGTGAGAAGAAAGAGTATTGATTAAGTGATTTGTTAGGATCTTTCGGCTAATATGTGCCTGTAGTGTATTTTGCCAGTCAAATCAGGTATGTGGCAATTGGTGGGTGGGGGTGGGGTGCTGTAATACCCTCACTGAAAATATTTTTTGTAAGCAAATTTAGTTGTTTGTCACAAAATGTTATGTCAGTTTAAGTATTTTCGGCCGCTTGAGCAGGGGGGAGGGACTATATTTTCAGCACAAATGCTGAGTGGAGGGTACTACATTAAAAGTGTGTAGGGTACCACCCCTACACACCGTTGAGAAATTAAGACGTAGTACCCTAGGGCACTACATGTAAATGTACATGTAAATGTAAAAGGTGGGGATACCCCTCTGACGACCAAAAATGATGTGGGGAGGTTGCCATAATGCATAGTTAGATTCCAACCTCCAAATCCAACACCAAATCCAACACCTCTCTTCTTATTTTTGTTTCGCCAAAGTCTCATACTTTTATGCTCTTTAAACATGTTGAATGGGAATTGAAGATATGATATTGTAATATCGTTCTAACGTTTCAGACAACATTTTTCCTAAATCAATTTTTTAAAAATCTGAATTGATTCTTTTAAAAAATGATAGTTATTAATGAAATATTTTTCATTTATTTGAAAACAATGAATTTGAAACTCTTACTTGATATTTTTGACAATAAAAATGACCAATCCTTCTCTTGACTATGCAAAAAAGCTTAATCCCCTCCTCCTCAGCCCTTTTTGAGAATTCCCAATATAATATGGTTGAGGAAATGGTAATACGTCACATTTTAGGGTAAAGGGTGCCACCCCAAGACGGTACTACAAGAATACATCCCTAAATCTAAGTGTCTGTTTCCGCTAAGACAGAATTTTATACTTTTTTGCACAGTTTTGAACTATGCAACAAAAGACAATTAAACTATATTAAAACATTGGATATATTGTCTTGTATTGTGCTCTCTGGAATACATTTTCTTATTGTGATATCTCCTCAGAAGAAGAAATAGGTTCTGCTTTGGACGATTTATAGAATAGAATCTTCCTCATCAGTAAAGGCCAATAATAAGTTCCCCCCACACAAAAACACAGAATCAGAATCGACAAAAATCAACATAATTGACTAAAGTCAACATAAATCGACAAAAAACGACAAAAATCGAACTATGTTGACGCGTCGATTCAAGGTGCAACGTTATGGTGTCAAACCTTCATCCACAGCATGGACGTGAATGTTTATCCATGCAATATTTGTTAAAAGTTCAATGTTTTTTACATCACATCTTATTGAATAATCTGCGTTTTTAAGATTCAGTTTTATAACTTATAGAATATATTTTGTCAAGAATGTGGTTTTGTTTCTATCAATGTATCAATTTTTATGTTAAATTTTGTCGTTAATTGTAATTCTCCTTTCTTTAGGACATTTTAATCTTACTTGGTGGTAAATTCAAACGTTATATATACATCAGTTCAGATTCTGTTTATGAAGTTTGTGAAGAAAAGTCTCATGATGGATTTTCTAAGGAAGAAGATGCAATTAGACCTCAAGATGAAATTTTAAGGTAAGTTTAAAAAATAAATTAGAAATCAAATGGTAATTGATATTGCTCATTTATTTCATTTGATACTTTGATACGCAGTTCATTTGTATGATTTATGATTGAGTTTATTTTGTAAATTGTTCTGTATCCTTGAGCTAAAACCACATGTCCATGAAAAACTATGTTCACCAGTTAGGGGAAACCAAATTTTGTGAAATGGGAACCATACTTGATTTGGAGCCATGTTCTCTTTGTCGAATATTGTACCTTTTTTATCACACTCTACAGTGTGTTTCACAAAAATGTCAACCCGCCAGTAAAAGGTCTCAAAATGACCTTTAAAATTATTTTTTCTGAAAAAGTAATGACTTGGCTACATGTTGCCCAAAAATATTAAAAAACTTATTCATATTTCGCCTTAAAATAGATTTTATGTGGAGGTCATTCAAAAAAAGTAAACTGGAGATAGACTGGAATTACATATATTAGATATGTTATGACTTGTGCCATTTATTCATACATTTTAACTTTTTTCCATATGCTGACCTTATCTGGAGGATATCTTGAGGGAAAAAAATGACTTCTAAAAAACTATGCATTTCGTAATATGTTTTCACAACAAACATTCTTTGGTCTGTAGTTAGTAAACTACGCCGATCAAGAGATTTATTATCATGAGCAATTTTAAGATGCAACTGATGCATCTGGCGGATCACACGTGAAAACCATTGCGTCGATGACCAATAAAAAAGTTTAAGTACCTTTTTGATACCTTTGAATGACTTTTTTTAAACACCCTGTAATTCCCGTCTATCTCAAATGACCTCCAAATAAAATCAATTTCAAGAAATATGAATCAGTTTTTTTTTTATTTTCGGGCAACATGTAGCCAAGTCATTACTTTTTCATTAAAAATTAGTGAAACAATCTAAAAATAAAAGGCCATTTTGAGTCTTTTTACTGGCGGGTTGACTTTTATGTGAAACACCCTGTAGATGGTCTGAACTTTTATCAGTAATGGTTATAGTGAAGTTAGGGGCGTTGGTCATGCCCTTTTTTACAAACGGAAACACAAATGCAGCTTTTGACCGTTCAATGCAATGTATTATCATTTTTATTTTTGATCTTAAGTATTTTCTCCCCCTGCCTATTTCTGCTTTAGCACCACTGGTTGCTAAATTCTAGTCCTATCGCTGTTTTTTGATACTTCTTCGTTTTCCTTTTAAGTGAACAACTTAGCAAAAAAGATAACTACGGGCACAAGAAGTACGAAGGCGAAGAGGTGCTGGAACGCTTCCATCAAGAAATCGGTTACGAATATATCAGTCTTCGTTTACCGGACGTTCTCGGTCCTCGCGACAACACAATTCGGTTCTACAAATATTTCATATGGACGAAAATGCACGAAGCCATTCCAATCCACTTACCGCCTCTCGTCCGAAACCGACCACTCAGTTTTGTTTACAGTTTAGATGTCGGCAAATTGATTGCCTCATTAGCCTATCCAGGTTACCCATCAAATGTATTTAATCACGCGTATAATCTTGGTTTCAAAGAAACCATTACATTAAAAGAAATGATTACATTCATTGCTGATTGGTTGAAAAACGGACCAACCAAATTTGATGAAAGTGATGCAGCGTATATCAACCATGGTTTTCCGTCCGTGTCCCTTGGTCCTGTTGATACCACCAAGGCAACAATCATGTTGAATTGGGCGCCAACAAATATATATAAAGCGTTGATTGAACTCTGTGAGTTTTATGAGGGAGCGCAGTACAATTTAGAATATAAACATATTATCGATCGAGTGTTGGACAAGTTAGAGATTCGTGGGGATAAATATCGTGACTTTATTGAACTTCATTGGGAAAAATTGAAAAAAGAAGAATTGTAAAAAAATGTTTAGTCTATTGATTTTAGTCAAGTATTTAAATGAGATAGGGTTTCCTTATTTTTAAAAAAATGAGTACACTTTCCACGGAAACATGCACCGTGTCCAGGGATGGTGAAACATTTTCGTATCTTATTTTTTTATTATTATTTTTTTGTGGGTTGGGGGGGGGGGGAGTGCAGACTTTTTTAAATCTGAATTGGGGGACATCATGGCTTACTTAATATATTACACGGCCTGATTCTTTGCTATTCACTTTTCAGTTGAGTTATTTCCCATAAAGCTTTTGACGTGAAAGATCGTGCGCTCGTAGTTATGATCAAAAGAAGATATTTCGAAAAAAATCGGAGAAAATGAATAATTCTTTATTTTGGTTAAATTCTATCATATCCCTCGTTCCAATACACTTGAAGCTTTCGGAAAAAGAAAGCAATAAAGATATGATCATCATTAATCCACGCGCTGAGTTTTATAGTAAAAGATTATTTTCTCAAGGACTTATTGAAGAAAGAAGTTGATGTTTAAATCATCTTGTATGGCTAAGTTTTTACTACAGACAATAGAGCTTAAAATAACTTAATATATAAAGAAATCTGATCATTTATAAAAAGGTCGTTAAACTAGAAGGCAATCATCAAAATTCTTTCCTAAAGCACAATTTATCCATTCATGAAAAATATCAGTAATGATAGATTGGACTAAGCGTTTATTGCTTTAAACTAACGGTTTCATATATTGTATTTAGTCAACAATTAAATTAGATTAGCACCCATACAGTGTATATGCAACTTAATTATTAATATGCATGTATTCTAAAATTTGTTTTGTGTACATAAGAATAGGTATCAACTAAAGCTCGATTTCGTAAATATTCGTATTGCGCTAATATCTTGAAGTAATTACTATAGCCAATTTAGATCATACCTGAACTTACTTTTAATCGGTATTTTATTGCTCTGAAAGATTTTTCGCAAAATGTGTAGACCCATAACACTATCACACTAATTCAATTAGAGTGATGCAGAATTTGGTCATTTTTCACATTTCCCTCTTTATCTAAGCCATTTATTGGTCAATGGTTTTCTAATTTTGCACAGTGGGAGATCCGATTGATATCATTCCACATACACTGAGTGAATGAATTGTATAATTGAGGAACAATCTGTTGGTATGGTTCGATCATTTTTTAGCACTCCTTTATTAAAAGAATTTCTGTAGTCAACATATCTACTGTTCTTGTTAACTTTATTTTGATCGACTGTTGTTTTTGGTAAAATACCACAATGAAAATATTTTTTTTAACCTTTCAGTCGTATAAAAGCGCCAATTTCTTTGGAATAGGTACAATCTATTTTGAAGAGGACTCATTCTTTTTTAACACATTTAGCTTACTTTTCCATTCTATAGATATTATTATTTTTTATTCTATTTAGAAGTATTAGATAATTTTGATATTGTATATTTATTTTGACAATATTTTGTAGTATTTATCTTTTTATATTCTTTTTAAATCTTTTATATAAATACAAATTTCTTTGAAAATTCGATCGCCCAATTATTTTCTCTGTCCTCCCTTTTTTCCTTTATATTTCTTCATTTGGTCTAAGGACGTTACTTCAGTTTTGTACATAGTTTGTTTTCGACAAGAAATCTGTTTTAGTCTTTTTTTATGTTACAGAAAGGGTTTTTTCATCTCCGCCATATAGCAGGGGAGGGGGCAGGTAGGGAAAAAGTTAGATTAATTCGGAAAATGCAACAATGAGGCCCTACTGCATATGTTTGACAGTAGTGTCTTGGCGAGCTCAGGTACAAATACCGCTGGATGCCTTAAAAAGTACGATAAAAACGCTTGTGAGATTCTTCCATCCGCCATCATCACAAATACATCCCAAATAAATGCATCGAATAACAGTTAACTTTTTTTCCTCTTAATGTGAACGGGGCTTCCTCTCTCGTATTAAGATTAAAATGTTTTCAATAGATCATCTTCGCGTTTAATGTTGCGTTGTTAAAAATAAGACGTATGAAGTGAACAGAACTTCTGTAATTCAGTACAAAAAGTGAAAAATTTCATAACCTTAGTGACGTGAGAAAAATATTATTGATGCTACAGAAAAGCAGGAACAATTTCTTGGTGTTATATTTTTGTTGGTAAACATGTCATATTATTATGGATAGAAACCCAGTACTCAATCCAACGGAAACTTGACGAAATTATTGATGGCATCACGTCAAAATACAAAATATTAGTGCTTAAAATGATGATGAAAGTCATATTTCAAAGTCATAATATTGTTCTGCGTCAGCAATTATGACTTTTTATGACACGCTTTAGCAAAAGAAAACCGTCTGGAAGCAAAGGGAACATTGGTTTATTCGGCCACTGTCCCTTCTCTTTTATTTGTGCGTCTAATTGTTTTGAAACGGCACTTTTCCTTATATGGCGTTGAATTATAAGTGGAACTTCAATACAAATGGGTTTTTGATTAGGCATTGTCTGTGGCCTTATTAATTTCTATGCCTTCAAGGTTCAAGGTAGAATTGCATTATGATATTGAGTTTCTAAGAAAACATCAAATTGTGACATCTTTCAAGCGAGCCAATGAGAATTTGTTTGGTGTATATTTCCAAACAATTACATAGATTCCAAAGTTCAAGGGACATTCAAAATTAATCAGCTTATCACGTACATTCATTATAATTCCATGTTTTTAGGGGGTACAATATAGTTTCAAAGTCATTGTGTTTACGCTTGTTAAGTTCTATTGCCAGCTTATGCATACAAAAGTATGACTCGTTTAAGTACCTTTTTTTTAAGTCATCGTAAGCATTCCAAATGTTATAAGCAAACATCGTAAAGCCTTTGTTTCAACTACATATCAATGTATGCAAAATCGGTTTTGTGCTTAGCATAAGTAATTGATGACTAGCAAAAATATCTTTTTTTAAGCATCATTATAGCAACATGATAACAGTATTTCGTGTTTTTTATCATTTTGATTATCAAAGTTGGATGGAATGTCATACAGACACCCTGACTGCTGCATTAGTATATGTCCATTGAACTTTGGAATCAACTTTATGGTTAATTTTGCCATACTTTTTTAGACCGTCTCTTCGAAGAGACGAAAATCACAGTTTATGAGTAACTATCGCCGAATATTATTCCATTTAACAGCTTAATCATTAATCATGTAATTTTACTTCTTTCTTTTCCTCTATTGTTATCTGCGTAACTTTAAATTGATCGCTGCGTAAGATAAACGTTAAGCCGTAAACTTAATTCTGACATATTTATCGCTTGTTTCGTTTTAATTGGTAGCTTACAGTTTTGATAATGTAAACAAAGCCATATAGAAACATCAAGATTATCATATTTTTAGACATTAGTGTATGAATAATATTAATCAAACAAAACTACATCTTTCGTGAAGTAAAATGTATCAACTTGAGCGGTGCTTTTGCACCTTTTCGCTGAATTTATTGAAAAAGGAATTGTTTGGGGGTATGAAAGTTTTTCTGTTATTAAATTTAATGGATTTTAAATACATGCAATGTTATTAAACTGTTAATATTTGAAGTTTGTACTTAAAACATTTTGGGTCCTTTCCATTATATTCTCACGACTGTTTGACAGTATAATTGAACAGCAGTTTGACAAATTTACATTATGCTGATAAAAATTAGACTTTATCTCAAAATAATCCTCTAAAATATTATTAATTAAAAGTCCTTGCTTCAGAATACGCTATATATTAATTAATGTTTATCAGTTAACTAAGTTGATAAAACTTTGATTTATTTGGAGAGACATAAAAGTGAAGAAAATCCATGAATTGCCTTTTGAACTAGTATTAAGTATAGTAGCTTTTAAGTTCAAAATTAGTGAATTTCTAGTGTATATCTCTTATAGGAAATAACTAAGAAATTTGTCAGAACAAGAGAAATTTTGAAATGCTATTTGCATCATGTATCTATAGCAAACGTATAAATTTCATATTGTCATGTTGGTTGTTAATAAACTAAACAAAATAATTCGAATAATGATCATTTTTTAAACGTCTTCAAAGGAAGAAGAAATCTAATATCTTTTTGTAGTTTTATGATACGAAAGATGTTTTACAATAAGATAAAGAGGTAGACAAAAGAAATTTGATTTTTGTTTTCAATTTCCTTTTTATATATTTCTTGCTGACTGGCGAAAAACAGATGCTTTTTTAAATTTGGACAATTTTTCAACTTGCCTTTTCATA
>JAUKPT010000620.1:0-18798 GCA_032273505.1 Nanomia bijuga
TAATATCTAACTCACCAATAATACGTCAGATTTAAAAGTTATTAGGGGTGACGACGTTAGAAGGGCGGCAAAGATAGAAGGGTTAGTTAAAAATCAGACAACATCAGTGTGTAACATTCTCCTCTCTAAGCTCATCCCGACCGTGCTAGCGACGTAAATACCAGCAATTTTGACACCGATAATCAAAAAGAAGCACTTCATAAGGGATTATTTTTTGCGGAAATTTTCAAGCAGTTATCAAAAATATGCCAAATTGTTAAAAAACATAAATTTTGCTTAATTTTGCGGGGATTTAATCCCCTCGAAAATTATTCCATTTAAAGAAGTTTTATGACCTCTAAATATCTGTTTATTCCGATCACTCGTAAAAAAGATGCTATCAACTTACATGGACAGTTTTTCCCTTCTGGTGACGTTTTAGCTGTCAATTTGTCCCAACAACATCCATATTTTGATTCGTAGCATGGTGCTGGGGTGGGTAGCTTACAGAACCCGCATGTTTGACGACAGTAGTCTTGCATACGCAGATCCGCGTGACATTTATCGAGTTTTTGTAACATCGCGCAGTGGCTGGCTTCGAACACGTCGTTACACCCAACTGAAAGTGAAAAATAGAATATAATTATAAAATTATCTTTGAAAACAAGGACTTGGATACTCTCCAAAAATCGTTTTTATTTTTGTATAAAAACGAGCATATTTAACTTTCCCGATTCTACCAAAAAAAATGCACCGATCTTTACGAATTTAAGATACTAGAATTGCACATTTTCGTAAGTTAAGAACATTTTTATATTTTATGACTTATGATTATGACTTAATTGTATTATAGATTAAATGCAAAATAAATGGCTGAATACGGTTCGAATAAAGTAATAGAACCACTTATATTTAATGGTAGCCATTCCCACCCATACCCCCTAAACTTTGCGCTTTTTCTTTAAGAAACAAATAAAATGCAGAATGATGCTGTTGCACCTCAATTTGGTTGCAATCACAATTATGGTTTTCTGCTTTGTGCTAAGCCGATAGGGGTTGCAGAGTATATGACATTTTTTGTTGAAAAAAATGAAAACCATTTTATTGATAGCCCCTAGGATGGGCTAAAGGGAAAAAAACATTTTACTTACCACAATATCCACACGTTTTCTCACAAACTTTCTTCATACTTTGTTCGTGACTTTTACAATATGGTTTTAAGTTCTGACAGTCACTTCTTTTGTCGATACATTTTGGTGGACCTAAAGAAGAAGATTAGACTTTATTACCATTGGCGCAGGGGAACAAAAGTTTTAGGGGGATAAGTTTTAGGGTGGATAAGTTTTGCTCGTATATTTTTTAAATTGTTAATAGTTTACTTAGTGATTTTCGGTGATTTTTGATTTTTAATCAATTTTATCCAAGGAAGGATGTAATTTCATGGGATTTCAGAGTGTTCTCAGGAAAACGCTGACATCAATGGAAAAAATCCTTGGTAAGCAGAATTCATGGTTGAAAATTAAAGTTACATAGTTGGTCTATATGTATGCATAGTATTATCATCAGGGAGTTATTGGTTCGGGATAAAGCGGAGTGGCTATATAGCCCCCCATGTAGAATGAGCCCTAAAAAAGCCCATTTAAAATAGGGTTAAAAGTAAAATTTGCCATTTCATTGGTTGAAAATTACATTATGAAGATTTTGATTGGTTCACTTAAGAATTTTAGTTTTAGTTTTGAAAAAATATAAAATAATGACATTTTCATCGTTATACAAAGTTAACTCCGAGAAAGGTTTTAATCATTACATTTCTTGGCTACATACTGTTGCGCAGTGTATGAATGTTTACAAGATGAAAATAAGTGGTACCTTACCACATGTTCCACACGTTTTATCGCATACACCTTTGAGAACGGGACAAAAATATGTTATCTTTGCACAATCATTCCTTCTGTCTTCACATGGTTTTGGACCTAAAATACAAATAAGATTATATCATTAAGTCCAAGGTCTACACTTGATTTAAGACATTTAATAGAGACTCTTATTTTGACCATCAAAAGGTCTAGACTTGAATTCAAGTTTTGGGCTTGACTATATTTCTAAACCATAAATCAGAGCAGTTGAAACTGCTGTAACAAAATGAAGGGTGGGAAGAGAAATTTTAAATTTAGACGTAGGGCGAGAGAGAATAGCAGAACTACCTTCTTACCACAATAACGACAGGTTTTATCACATTTCCCTTGAAGAGTTGCTTTATGTGATTCACAATATGATAAATAATGTTGACAGCCTTTCATCGTGTCTTGACATGTACTGATATCTAAAATAAAAATGATGGTAATAAATAGGTTTTACTATTTGATTGGTTGGGTTTGGGAATGCCTCCATGAAGAAAATGATTTTCCCGGAGAACAGGCTTGTGACTGGTTAACCTTTGAGCTGAGAGTGCTTATCAAGGTCATTTGTTGTATTTTGAGAAGGTAGTAAGTGGCTCGTTCGTTTTTCTACTCGTAGAGTTTAATTTAAGTCTATGAACATGAAAAAGCACAGAAGAACACCTCGAAGCCATACTATGTCTACCTTATCGGTAAAAAAATCCATAGGTAAAGAAAATCGTCGGTAATAAATATTCGCTACCAATTCAAAAATTTAACACTTTTTTCGGAGGAAATTTCTTATATTTTTTATATTTTTTATACTTTGAAACAAGATTTAAGCAAAAATAATTTCAATTGGTGTCAATCAAGCGAAAAAAGAAAAACACTGCTAAAACATAAGAATAGCAATTTGTCGTTAACAAATATTCGTTACCGAGGAAAATATTCGTCATTTTATGCCGACGGATTTTTTACCGATAATAATACGTATACACACCATCAAATACATTGCATTTTTTAGACGGGTTTCTATGTGCTTTGCAGCTCTCAATTCAAATGCATTCCAAACACCAGACCGTAATGAAATAAAAAAGTAACTGTAAAAAAGTTTAGATGTTAGTCAGCGTAATCTGTTGTGTTCATGCAGTCTGTATTTATAAAGGGATTGTCGCCAATTATGGCTAATTCGACTTCTTATTTAGTAACTTTTTCATCTTTTATCTTTTTTTTTTTTAAATTGTCAATATCTGTGACATATCAAATTTAACCAATTAGCTTTCTGATGATGTTATTTCTAACCAACCAAACGATAGCCGAAAAATAGCCGAAATAGCCGATAGCCGATATTTGCCGACAATTCCTACGTCAATGGTAATTAATGGTCCTCAGTGCACTTAGTGAAAGGTGAAATTTTGTCACATCTCCAAATCATTGGTGGATTAGAATCGGGTACATGTATTTCTCTGCAATTGTATCACCGCCATGAAAACACAAAATTCTTTTAAAAAACGACTAGTGTTTTTAGCCCGTCGTTAAAATTATTTGTGTTTTGTTGAAGTTGATACAATTGTGAAAGGTCCTTATTACACTTCAACGTATAAGTTGCAGAGCCAGTTTAAAAAATTCCAAACAGAGGCGAAGGGGGTAGCTAACAAAGTCGTAATCTAGAATATTAGCGATTTAAAATACAAATTTGATAGAGCGATTATATCATTGAGAAGTTTATATTTAGTAGTAATAAATAAATCTCATATTCAAATAGAAAATACTGTGAGAAGATCAAAAGAAAACGATTCATCAGGCACATATTTGAAGTGTAATAAGATTAGTTATTTCAAGGACAAAACCTGATCCCTGCTGATCAGACTTGGCCCTTGAAATTCTTCTTGTGAGGCCCGATGTGACAGAGCTGATGAGATGGGTACCTGTGTTAGCTGGAATAAATATATCTTCTCTTTTAAAATTAGTTTGGTTAGTAGTGGTGGAATCCTTTCTGACTGAAATGAGAAGGGTTAGTATTAAGTGCAACATTTAAAACACATGCAGCTACATTAATTACCGCAAATTCCGGACACTTATATTTCGGAGAACGATTCAGTACGATATCTCGAAATTTACTGATTCACTGACAAACGCCTGTTCGAAATTTGAATAGTCCAAAATTCTTGGTAATTTATGCAGGTATTTTTCAAATCCTTTGGTCTTTACTTTTTTTACCCCCTGTAAGTTCCGCACCTCGGTGGCTAGCCCCGGTGAGAAAATCCAACTAAAATCCCTGATGTACTAATTTTGTTAACACTGGTCAATTTTTGAAGAAAACAAAACAATTTTCCCGGTAGGAAAGACGAGTTAAAACAAAGTAATTAGACTTTAGACACTGTAATCAACCAATGACTAGAAAATTGTAGAAAGGCTGTAAAATAGCTGTAAACATTTATATCTACGGTGCACTTATGCATATACTAATTGATGCTCTTTTATAAGCAGCCTTGTGATTTTGGTTATTACTCAACATGTTGAGCACAGTAGACGAGTATACTGGTCCTCGTCAGGGTGCTAATCATCGACAGCAAAGTTCAGCATTTTCTATTTTTTCAAGGTCGACCTTTGCATTTCTGAGATTCTTTCTGTGTACGACGAATCAAGTTAAATATTTCTCATGTAAAAGGCGACGTACTTTAACTTGCAAGAAGAACATGATGAATCACTTATTGAATGCATTTGCTTACAAAGCAATGGCCTATAACGAAATCGTGTATTGTATATATGGACTCACTGCATTTTGTTCATAGATAATTCTGATGTCCCTATCTCAGTCATCAGGAACATTCCATCTGAGAGTTAATCCGGTTTCAAAAAAGGTCTTAACCAAGATCCAAACAAAAAAGTGCTTCGGATGACTGAGGTAGGACGTGTTCTGGGATGTGTTTTTCAGCACGTGATCAAAAAAAGTGGATGTACATATCAAGAATGACCCCATGTACATGCTTAGGCTTAGACAAAATCATTGGTGCTCTTTAAGAAAAATTTAATAGTGCTTTATGAAAACTTTATCCAAGTAGAAGACATTCTAAAGAAAGATAAAGAAAAAAGAAAAACCCGACCCTGTGAAAGCCCCAGTGAAAAATATATAAATTTGGCCGACCAAGTAGAAATTTCAAAAAGAAAAATTGTCCTAATAGACTCGCAAATCAAAGAATTTTGAGTTTCTGGTCAACTCTAAAAACTGACGTCAACCGGTGAAATTATTTTTTCAAATTTTTGACGCGGCAAAGATCTCCAAAGACATGTTTAATTGGCGAGAATTGGATGTGTCATCGGGTCACATGTTGTACATTTCCAAATAAGGAGACAAACATTTATTTATCTAATAATTCTTTTATTTATTTCATAACGAATTTTTGCATGGACTCTTGGGGATTAGAATAATGATCTATTTGGAATCTATTTGCTATCCAGTGCCATGTGAATATTTACAATTAACATTCAAAAGATAAAAGAGACAAAAAGAATTTGATAAATACAGTTTTTAAAACAGTATGCCTACAATAATGAGTGAAATTTATTGAGAGAAAAATTGGCTAATCCTGCAGTTCTCTATCTATGTATCGAAAATATTTTCCGTACTACTTGATCAGTTTTTTTAGATGGAACAAGATCAGAATTTTTTGAAATGAAAGTTTTTTTTAAGTCGTTTTTAATTACAGTGCATTTTTCTATGCATTTTTGGCATGGGAAAGTGCTTAAACCATATGAAAGCTATTTAATGAGAAAACTTCAGTCATTCTATATACAATCATCGCAATGTGTATCTTGATAATGATGAAATTTTGAACCACTATTAGCCACACATTCTAGACATTTTTGAGAGTTTTGTGGGCAAATCATTGAAAGCCTTGATATTTTCAAATCAAACTTAAACTAAAAAGTGTTAGAAAGATCTGTCTTACCCATTCTTGAATATCTTTTTACCATTATTTCGGCGAAAGTAACATATATGAACGCTAAAAAAGAAAAGGCATCATGGTTAATACACCTTTACAAAATGCTAATTAACGCATAAGATTTTTCGTAGGTAAACATACCAATCTAGATTGATTAATAGTCTTCAAAATCTACAAATATGAGAAATGATAATGACCAGGCATGTTATATTTCATTCAGTTCGTATCAAAACGGTTGGTTTGTTTATCTACAAAAAAGGATATAGGTTATACATTGAATGAACTTTTGAAGGCCTGTTGAGAAAAGAAATATAACGTCAAAGAAAATCACAAAAGTTGAACTTTACTTTCATGGAATTATCAGAAATGTAAATCAATAAAATCGACCATGACAATGAATCATCTCGAATGTTTGTCTAATCAAGACTATTGATTGGCTGAATATTACACAATCAAAAACCTTATTGGATCATGTAAAAATTGAGAAAAACATCAAATTGTGTCATTTTCAAATAAACCAATCAGATTCTTGATGATGTAATTTCAACCAATCAATAGGCTAAGTTAGACAAGAATTTGACTAAATATTATAACATTTTTCAAATTTAACCAATCAGATTCGTGAAGATGCAGGTTTCAAACAATAAAAAAACAAAAGAGTGAGAAGGAACAAAATTAAGCTAAACATAAAAATAGATTCTTACCTGAAAATATGATTACTTCTATGTGTGACGGCATAACCATTATTTTTATGTTTGTCTATTTTAATTTGTTTTTGAATGTTCTAAAACGAATAAGAGAAATGAATTTGAATTTGCATCGCATTAGTACTTTATATACAAATACCAAATTAATCATCTTAAAGTTCAGACATCTGTAACTATGATCACCCTTATTTGGCTTTCAGCTTTTAATAGTAAATTATTCAGACAAAATCAAATATATATGTTCAATTTTCTTCCTGTTTTCTTCGACAGTTTTTGATTGAGAACCAATACCAATACAAATGTCTGAATGTTTTTTGATTGGTCAGCTGTCCTAACTGCCGGTGAACACTAGCATGCTAATGAAAAACAAAATCATTTTTCCCGTTTGTTGTATGTTTTACATCAACTAAAGCATGTATTTTCGAAAAAAAGTTTAAATATATTTTGTTTAAGGAATTTCATTGGGTTCTTACGCATCATAAAATCAATGGTTTCTGACAATTCATAAAACTGCTCTAAAAATTGTTAAAGATTCGATTAAACGATCTTCTATCATTACAGGCCAGGTTAGATTTGGTATTCACTTATAATAGAACAGTCTTGCAAAGCCGTTATCGGGCAAGTCGAGGTTATTACGTAAGTCTCATCTAGCATTTCGTCAGGTACCGACTCAATACCCAATTTCCCTTTACATGGGTCGACCCGGTTGACTTGCGATATAGTTTTGATCAATTCATAAAGTATGTTATTTTTTCTCGGTCACGAAATACACCGAAATATTGACACAAATGAAATCGTAAGAAATCGGATGGGAATCGATCCCAGATCACACCAACGAGATGTGAAGTTGATCTCACACCATAAGAGTCAATTACATCTATCTACTATACTTTAGATTCAGTCATATTTCAACGAAACTGTTTTTTCTATTTGATATGACATTCTATATTAATCAAAAATTATTTTTCCTAAAAAACTTTTGAATTTCATTTCAAAATTGAATTGGAGTCAATACATACGATTATCAATAAATCAATAATGAACCTTTCAAACCTTCAAGATTTTATCTTACAAATTTTGAATTCTTATCGAAATTGCTTGAGCCAAAAGAAAATATAGCTTTGATTCCGGCGCACCGGCCGGGTGAAAATTCTATTTGATATCACCCGGCCATAAACAGAAATATATTTTCTCTCTCTCTTTTACAGTAAAATGTCGTATTACGTACAATAAAATCGATAAAAAAAGAAGTGACAGATGACTTAATTCACTTTTTCCTACATACTTTCCCAAATTGCTTACAAAAAAAATTAAAACTAAAAAAACAAAATTAACAATCTAGACACAACAACTCTTACCTTATGACACTATCCGTTGTGCTGCTTCATTAGAAACCTTGATTCTGTTAATACCACCAGCAGACACTTTCGAACGTTTATATACAAAAACAATATGGTGCTCCAACCACGTGATCAAAGAGTGCTGACTAAGAAAATGACTTCCTTTTTATTGTCGAACGTCTAAAAAAGATGACGTGATAATTATTACATTGTCGCCATCATAAAGTCATGGTTAATACAGTTTACCATCGAGCTGAATTAGGTGACTGAAAATCATAGGGATGAAAAAGTTTTGCCCGAATATTTTTTAAACCATGGTGCGCGGGAAACAAAAATGTGGGTGCTAGGTCCTATAAAAAGAACGTTTTTATAGCGTTTTTATAGCGACTTATTTTTTCTTAATATCAGTAATATTTGCCCGAAAAATGTAATATTTGCCCGAATCTTCTTAAGTCTCAAGTTCCTATCTTGGTTCAAGATATTTATCAAACAATTTTGATCATGAGGAACATTTACAATGTCATATAACCATGATTACAACATGTTATTATTTATTAGCCAAATTTCTTACGAAAAGATTACGAATATCCTTAAATTTCTGCCTCATACTTCTAGAAGAAACGTGCCTATTATTATTAATTAACCTGAAAATACGTCTAATTTTGTCCGATGGAAATATTATTTTACATTTCGTCGTGTTCACATTGCGTTGACGTGATTCAAATGTCACAACATGTATCTTCACAGGTGGTAGGTCACCATGGTAATTATCAAATCACTTACCATTTATAGAAATGAGCGTTCTTTTATTGTGAACAATATTATTTGGAATAGATCTGTCGATTTCTACAAATGTTTAGAATTTTCTTGAAGTAAAGTTTTTAGTTTCTTTTGGAAAATTTCAAGAATAAAAAATACCTTATTCATCTTTTCATGTAAGGTCAAACTTATAAGACGATGTAGTAATCTCTCAAAAATGATTACGACAATTTTCTTGAATTTTAGAAATTCCATGATTTTAAGGATTTTAAAGGTTTAATACATTTGCTGAAGTATTACTATTTTAGGAATTGTCTTTTAATGGATTTTTTCTTCTTCAAGTATTCAGCTTTGTCTGAAGGTCAAAGCATTTTCCTCGACGTTTGAAATCAGGTCACAATTTACGAGTTGTAAATTAACTACGGTTTTAAGATGTACGTCTCACCAATGATAATTGATGGCGTAACAATAATGTTGAAAAAATAATTACTGTATGTAGACATCACACTTTTTGATTAATTTCTATCTATTCTTTGAATGTAGACTGTGCAGACACCATACCAATGACTGTAAGTAGAATGTCATATATGTATGTTATATCAAATCAGTGAATTCAAAGGCACTTTACAGTTAAATTAAGTAAGGGAATGTCGTCTAATTAAGGCTAATTCAATCTTTTGATTGTTTGGAAATGACATCATCAATACTTTGATTGGTTCATCTAGAAGTGTTTATCATCATTGAATTTTCGACAAAACATCAAAATGTGACATTTTAAATTGAACCAATAAGCTTCCTGATGCTGTAATTTGTAAACCAATAAAATAGCTAACTAGGTAACTCAATGGATTATTTATTCGTTCGAAGTATGTGATAACATTTCTGGCAAATTGAAATAGATTGATGATTAATCTTGGATGGAACGGATGGAAAACTTTCTTGGCCAGATATTTCATTCCTTTCTTATATTCTTAGATTCCATTTCAATTACTACAAACCCAATTAATGTAGTTGATTTCCCATATATGGTCAGATTATGACTACGTTATAAAAGACAATTTTGACAAACTGACAAACTTTCTTCCGATTTACTCAATATTATGGTATTCACATATTTTGACCTCTTGAGATTTGTCAAAGCCAAATGCCATATATCAGAGATGAATAGGTTGAGTCATTTGGCCAAATATTGCTGATGTTATAATGAGTTATAATGTGAAACTGTTTTAGAGCAGCGTGAAGCAACCTTTGGAATTTACGATATTTGAGATACATTCATAATATTTTGTATTGCTTCCCTAAGAGCATGAAATTAAAACTGATATGTTTTATTCTTTTGAAATTTCTGATTGTTGGCAAAATACAGCGTTTAGCTGCAGGTGATTGACAATTTGCTGTTCGAGTGCACCGATGAATGACGAAGAAAATATCTCACTACCTATACTGGACTGATGTCAAATTTCTAGAAATTATTTACTTTAAAATTATATTCTTCTGTCTTGAAGTTTGTTTTATGTCTTTCCATATGTGAATACTTAATATTTGCATTTCTGATTTATTCTATTTAATATCTGATGAGATTAATTCTTAATTATGTGCCACACCCGACGCTAGTTTCTCGTAACGACTAGTCAGCACATTAGGTGCTTTGCATGATCCTTTATGTCATGGTCAAAGATTATTCATTGTAAGTAGAGAAAGGTCTTGCAGGGAACATAGATTATTCATACTTTTACTTCTTTGATTCTACTGAGAAACAATAAGACTAATAATGACACATTTCAAGTTTAATCATCGTCACCATTTCATCGTGGGGCCCAACGTACTCCCAAATCTAGTTGGATTTAAATCTTACTTTCCAGGTTTCATACTTAATGTTTAGCTTCGATGACTAAATCTGTTTCTTGCTTGGCTTGGTCGGTTTCATTAATTACTAGAGTGTTGCTGATCTATCACAGGCTACCTAAATAACAAAGTACTATGTGGATCTATCTAGCAAAACTCATTTTTTAACAGCTTTCCTTCCTACTAATGTGCATGATCTTGACTAAAAAACAGATACGTTTTAGTGTTTACATCCAGTATTTCTGACGACAAAAATACTGGATAGTTTCAAAGAAAAGCATTTTTTTCGAACGGCATTCTATAATAAAGACTCAAATAGTTTATTATATAGACATTTAAGAAACTGCTTTTCTTAACTATTGTTGTTTACTACAATAACAGATTTGCATCAAATGTTTGAAATAATTCACCGTTCTTGTAAGATGATCAGCAAATTGATCACGCTTCAACATGCTGTGTGTTGATGAAGCAACAAGCAAAAATGTCGTGTCTGTCGGTGACATGTGAGGATAGACATAAACATAAGGAATTGTCGATTGGGATAAATTCTGGGATGCAAATAAAAGACTTTTTCTTAAATGTAGGGCCTATCAAAATAAACAATCATCGATTTCTTAGTATTTCTTAGTATTTGAGATGCCCAAAGTGTGGCAAAGACGGGTAATAAGACGGGTAATAAGACGGGTAATAAGACGGGTAATAAGTTCTTTTTCTCGGTAGATATTTTGTGAATTTACATCAAACTTGGGATTTAATCTTTCATTTGGTAGATCAAACAACAGTGTGAATTTCATAGTATCTAGACAAAAATAAAAGATTTAGCTTTCCTTCTTCTTCGATTTTCACAATGGTGGTGTGATTATCATACAAATAGTATTCACCGGAGAACCCGAGGGATATAATCTCGATTTTGAAACTACTGAAAATGGCCATTTTAGCAAATTTTTCAAATTGGACATTTTTCACATCTTTTTGTCGGAGATGACTTCCGGCCCTTATTTAGACTATCGTTGATGTTAGGTTTCGTTGGGACATGAGTAACATTAAAGATCATGATGAGCGCCTAATGTACCGGTTAGTCGTTATGTAAAACTAGCATCCTGTGTGGCACATAATTAAGAATTAAGATATCTAGCAAGAGCAAGACATTAGGATCATGCTAAGTGCTGCTTAGTCGATATGTAAGATAAACTTTAGACGTGGCACTTTATGAAATATTAGCATTGCATCACCATTTAATTGGAAAACAAAAATCATAAAAAAAAAATATATAAGAAAAACAAAAGTCAATCTTGAAGCAGAAAACAGATTTCTTTATGTTAAAAAAGACTGTGCAGTTCTTATAAAACTTTGCTCGGAGGATTCTATTAATAGGGTTATTAATGGCCAAAAAGTGTCAATTTTAGACAAAGAATATGAATATTTGAGGATAAACTAGGACACAAAAAATAGAACTAGATTGGCAAAAGCAGTTCTTAAACAATTATCATTAAAACTGAAGACCCTACAAAATGTCATTTTTCATAGAATTTCTGAAGAACAAAAGGGACTACTCAAAGTACCTCAAATAATACTCTTATAATCGAACAAAATCTTAAAGTACTCACTGGATATATCCATGCTATTATCAAAGTACACTACAAATGTAGTTCTGCTTTTTTAAATGACGATAAAATACGCAAAGTTTTGTGATTTGTTTAGAATATTCTATTCTATCCTATTCTTAGCAACTGCGCCTTATGATGTTTTTTTACTTGTAAATCATTTACCAAAAACGCGTGATTTTAATGAATCCACTGCTCACGTTGCGTAGATATAATAGAACTGTTCTTTTTACGTGAAAACTCGACCCCCTGCCTAATTGTTTTCGTAATTGACTTTTAACTTTCCAGAATAGATTCTTCTTAATGCAGAATGCTTGATATTTTCTCCTCCTCCCCTTTTTGCATTTTTTTTAGCAGAATTGACAATTTGATGGTGCGAAATATGTAACAAATTTGTTACTTTTCATTCGAAACATTACGATAGTTGAAGTTGTTTAGGCACTTTACTCTAGTCATGTTGAGAAAAACAGAATAAAAATTAGAATTTATCCATACAAATATAAATTTTGTAAACAAAAATTTAAAGAAGTATTATGGAAATTCCTATTTTTCTTTGCAATATTTTAGCAGAATTGACAATTTTGATATCTATCACATCAAGTAATTCATTACTTTTCAAAACATACTATTTAGTAGTGAGATATGATGTTGTGTTACTATAGAGCTCATGTGTTGAGTTTCTTAGGCACTATACTCAGCTCATGTTGGGAAAATCAGAATTAAAATGAGCATTTCATTGGAGTTCATCAGAATCAACTAAGATTTAAAAACAATAAATTAAAGAAGTACCATGATAGTACTATGATAGTGAGGGTCAGACCAAAAACAGAATTTGTGCAGAATGTTCGTTCCTCATGAAATCAATTTAGCAACACTTCACTTTAATTAGCCTTCTCAGGTAGATAGATAAATAGTATTTGATTCTTGTGCATTAAAAGATAACAAAGATAACATTCGATACTGTTAAATATTACAACAAGAAATATTTTCAGCCATTCGCCAGCCTATAAATTTTCTGCCGGCCTAAGATTTATGTCCCAGCTTTTTTCTTCTATTTTCGTCCGGGGATCACTTTTAAAAATTATCGCATTCGCCAATTGTAAATTATACTTTTACTGGCCAAAAAAGAAATAGTTGAAACCCTGATATTATACCGTGGTTTAAGCCTCTTCTGAAACCAAGTCATCTTGAATTTTCCTTAAGAATAATATTTTTCTTTCATTTTTATACTAAGAATATGCTAAGAATATGCCGGGATGAATTTGGCCAAAAATCTAAGGATAATCCTCTTGAAACCAAAAAACAATATTCTTATATAAAAAAGCGTGTACTCGAAACAATACCATGTCTTTTAACCAATTAGAAAATACGTCATTACAAATCAAATTCTGATATATAATAGAAACAGTCGTAAATTTAAAGTCGCGTGTTATTATTCATGTACAAATGTTTACCTCATAAAGACAATGTCTTAATCATAATTCAATAGCGTTTCATAACTATCTAATATAGTTATGAAACGCCATTGAATTATGATAAAGACATTGAGTGGGCTGTATGGAAGCGAAAAATGAAAAATCCTTAAAATAATGTTGTAAGTATTCATTTAGCTTCTATAACATGCATCTTGACCAAAATAAACAATTTTTTCATGCTTTTGTCAAAAAGAAAGTGCAGGACCTTTGAAGAAAATATGTCGATTTTTGAAATTCAGAAATCTTTGCTGCCACTTTGAAAGATGTTGCAATATCATGTTTTCTTGTTTTTGGTATGGATATGTCTCCCAATGCTGTGAACATTTTACAAAAAACCGCAAGAAAAGGTGCAAAATCTTATAAAAAATTCGTAAAAATCGAAGCTTTGCCGCCATTTTAGGAAAGATTCGCTTATTCTTTTTCTAAAATTGACTTATCTATGCAGTCCTTAGTGTTTACGACATTTTCCAAAAAACCGAATGTTGGAGTAAGTTCTTGTTCTCGAGATAATTTGTCAAAAGTGCATGAATTTCGATAGAATTTTGTGTAAACATTAAATTCTATCAAAATTCATGTACTCAAGTATCTCGAGAACAAGAACTTTCTACAACATGCAGTTTTACGGAAAGTGTTAACATCACTGGTTGAGCCATTTTATAAAAATAAAGGCAAAGCTTTGATTTTTCGAATTTTATGAAATTCTATCGAAATTCTGCACCTTTTTCAAATTATCACGAGAACAAGAACTTTCCATCACATGCGGTTTTTGGACAATATTAACAACTTAAGACTGCATGGTTAAGTCAATGTTAGAAAATTAAATTGGCAAATCTTTTCCTAAAATGGCGGCAAAGTTTCGTTTTTACGAATTTTTCATAAGATTTTGCACCTTTTCTCCCAATTTTTCGTCAAAACCTTGAGAACAAATTGTTTTCTACACGCATTCAACCTGAAATAATTTGTATTTAATGCTTCGAGGGAACCCCAGGGCTCATGAACAAATGTTTTTTTCTCATAGATGGCATTTGTGTCCTGTTCTGATAAAATATTGTTGCTTGGGTATAGAAACAAACCCCAGTTTAAAATATTTTGTCGATAAAATTATGGCTAATTCAATCTTTTGATTGTTTAGAAATTACATCTTTAGTATAATGATTGGTTTATGTAGAAATGTTTTTTTTATATTGGTTTTTAACAAAACATTGTGACATTTTAAATTGAACTAATTAGCTTCCTGATGCTGTAATATCTAACTAATCAAACGGATAAAATAGCCAAAAATTTGGCGACAACCCCTTACTCTAGCAGTAATTATTTCGAATTAATGGCTCGGTTGAACATATGAAGCGGATCTGTCTGTCCTTAATTCCATCCTGTTATTGAGGGTTTCCTGACAAGATAAATTGTTCGATAAACCTGTTAAAGGAGTTAAAAGAAATTTAAACCAGTTACAAGTACAACCTTCACTTAATTGTTTCGGGAACTGATTGACTCTTCTACAAAAGCTATATTTAGCACACATATCAGTTATGCAAAACTGTCCTACATGGGACCTAGAGGCTAATTAGATAAAAAGAGATATATGGTATATAATGCAGATAATTGAAATTGAAATTGATATTTATTGATGATGCAATTTCCAACCAAAAAAAAAAGATTGAATTAGCCATAGTTTGGCTAAACTCGTGGTCACAATACATCTTTGTTATAAAGATTTGAAATTTAGCCCTATTTCTAATGGATTAATTTCATGCTTGGTTTGATTGTAGGGCTCTCTGAACTTTAAACTTCATCAATCAATCATCAATTGCTTACGTTCAGTATATTATTTGCTGGCAGTTTCAAATAGTCATCAAAATTAGCCTTTTATTTGTCATTTTTCTCGAATTTGTAGAGCTAAATTTCATGCAAATATATTCATAATTTATAAAAATTTACTGGGGAGGTGATAGTTCAAACATCAAGTCTATTTCTAGCCTAAAAGTACTAAATTAAAGTTAAGAATAAACAAATTTGAGGATAAACTAGACACAACTATTATTATACTAAGAGAATATTATACATGGTGACCCCGCCAATAAAAGGTAACAAAAAGGTATTTTGAATTTTTTCACTGATTTTTCCTAAAAATGATTTGCCTATATGTGGTCAAAATGGATTGATATTTCACCAAAAAAAAGATTTCATGTGTAGGTCTTTCGAAAAACAAATATTTGAGATAGACGGGAAATACAAACATTAAAGTTCTATACAGTTTTAATATTTTGAAATAAAGATATCACAAACCATCAAAAACGCATACCTATATTTCCTTCCTCGATAAATTGAAAAAATACAAATCTTAAATTTTAAATCACGACTGACACTAACTTAACCCCACTTTAGTAATCTGAAGATCTGGATCTCATGTACGTTCCCCATCTCATTAATCTTAATCAATTCAAATTGTGCGACACCAACTGTTTTGCAGATAAGGAATTGAGTTGTAGCTTTTATTCACCTTCTCTCAAGTCAAAGGGAGACCGAATTATTGTGCATAAAAGAACAGAAAAGCAGAGAGATCAAGTCTAAAGAGGCTTTGTTCTGTGTACGTTAAAAATACTACTCGCTTCTATAGTCTAACCACATCTGTCTCAAAAAATAGTTTGGATCAACATTTTAACAATATATTTCAGAATTATTGCAAATATTGTAACTTGAAATACTTCAGTATGGATAAAGGCTTTTGGTTTCCTCTATTGAATAAAAAACGTCGTATCCAATCATAGTTAAACCATGACTCTAGATATGGACTGATGATGCCGTCAGAATTCGAGAACATAGAAACTACTAAAGATATATCCTTAATATTTGAAGTAGCTCTTTATACATACGATTTGAGAACACAATATAAATCTCAATAACAGAAAATTAATTCTTTGGAGAAAATGACATATTTTACACTTTCGATGAACATGCTTTAAATCTCGAACGAACAAAGTTCATGGTTCAAGATTTGAAGCATATATACCATATTAAATTTGGTCAGATGTATAGTTCTTCTTTTATTGACGATCAAAGAAAATGTCAGAAAGGTTCTGTTAATCACTATCCAATCCATCGATATAAAATTTTTGAAATCTGACGGCAACATATCTGTATATCAGGCAGTATCTAGAGATGGCCATGATTAAACATAATCTCAATGGGCACTATCTCAAACCAAAAATATCATGTATTTTTCACGATCGCGTTGGGAATTCTACCAAGGGCATTAATGATCAAAAAAAATTGATGCTTTTTCTTACAGGAAATATTGTCGATGATATGCTCTCATACTAATAGGAAAGTTGAAACACCCTGTAGTAAAGTAAAAGTACTGGAAGAATCCCCTAATGTGGAAAGACTCAATAGATTCCTATCATCATTATATAACACGAATAATGTTTATACCACTCATAATCGCCTATTGTATTAACTGTACAGAAACAGAGCTACGCTGAACTTCTTGCTCTGTTGTTTAAAAACAAGGCTTGTTTCATCCTTGTCAGTTTAGGCGTTTAAACGTCTAATGTTTATCCGTTCCTTAATTACGCCCTGTCGCGCAGACTAAATCTAATTCCAATACAATACGCAGGTTGGACTTATGAGTGCAACGCATACAGAGATTCAGTCATAACAGAAAATGTATGTCTTAAAAAAGCCTCGCAGGCGAACAACTTTTTTAATGTCTGTAATTATAGAACTTCTTTTTCTTTTTGAACAACCTCTTATAACTCAAATTATCAAAGCTCCGATTAATTAATAAACTGAGAACAGTGCTTAGAAACGTTCTACGTTTTTCTGTCACACTGATATATCTGATGGATTTGATGTTGTTTTTCCCAAATTTACCTAAATTACCTAATTAATTATATTAAGTGCACTCATAATCTAATACATCAAATAAGGGCATCAATATGAGACGATAAATGTTTAGTAGTAAATATATGCAATAATTGCAGATATTCTAGAACTACGAAAAAGTCAGACGAGTTCAGCCTTATTTCAGACAGCAAAAAATTGTACACAATTGTGCCTTGATGTTCTTTTAAATCTCTTAAATGTCTTAAATTCATAGTATGCCAGACTTTGTTGCATTAATTTTTCTCAATCTTCTAGAAAAAAGAGATTCAACCTTCTGATGGGAAGTGGAATAGGTGATCGATATTCCAATATTTACCATTTTCTCCTCCAATATTTCGATATTTTTGATTTTTTTCTGATATATTGAAAAATTTCTATATCCAATTTTTTTACCAATATTTCGATATTTGACATCCATATTTCCTCCCCCTATTAATAAAAAGTTAGTTGGTTTGAACCATTGCCTGCAAAAAATTAATATAGATTTAAGCAAATTCTTTCAAAACACAAAATTATCAGCTCTCTACTAACCTGATATTATTACAGCAAATAATGATAATGATACATGCTCGAAACCTGCCAGAAAACTCCCTCAGCAAATCAATCAAAAGATTAAATAACGGCTAACGACTAAAGTAAAAGATTCTAATTAAGATTTAAAGAATTTACTACGCATTTAACGTCTTTTGGTTAGGTAATGATTAGTGACCAGGAAACATATAGGATATATATGTTAGATATATATTTTAGATTTTCTGATTGCAACCCAAAATGAAGAAAATATTTTCTTGGGGTTGTTAATATAATTCTAGATTGACGTAATCGTATCATCTCTGTCCTCATCCTGCTACAGCATTCCTTTTAATTCATGATTAATGCTTACTTTGTTTCGTAGAGTTATTTGGCATTCCGTTGAATATTTTTGTGGGCGTAGGCCCTAAATACCTGGAAGGTCTATCTGATTTAAGTACTTACGTTCATGATTAGTCAGGAATCATCTCAAAAAAGGTTGTCTAATTCAGACTATTGATTGGTACAATAGTGCGTCGTCAAGAATCTGCTTGGTACATTGAAAATTATCAGAATTTGATGTTTTCTTGATGTTAAAAATGATTATATCATTGAGATGAGCCCTAAAGGCTTTTTGACGATAAGAAACCGAATGTTTGGTATCAAAAACATTGCTTACTGTTCATATGAACACTACCAATTTGAAATTAACTTAAGCACAGAGGGGAAAGCAGAGTAACATCCCACTGATTAAGATCCCATGATGTTATTTTTTTGTGATTACTAAGCGAAATAGTCAAGTAAAAATTGGATCTTATTCACCTCTTTTGGGATCTTAGTCAATGGATTGAGAAATGAGTGGGATTTTAG
>JAUKPT010000621.1:0-18776 GCA_032273505.1 Nanomia bijuga
AAAATGATTCACTAAGATGACTTCAACACTGAAATATTAAAATTCATCTGATTATAATATTTTCGTTGCGTTTTTTTATCAGAGCAGTTGAAATGACCGCCAATATGATAAATAAATAAATAAATGTTGCCTTGACTGGGCACTGAACACATTGATCGAATAGTATGTTTAGAGACCAAACAACCTTTGACAACATTCACACACCACTGATTTCTAGCCAACTACAAGTCCTTTAATGTACCAATAACACTATTTGTGCTTAATTGGTAGGGTGGCCAGCAGAAAATAAAAAGGAATTTCTCAGTGCATACAATATATGAGACAATCATACTCATTGATAATCTGTCTTTAAAATTTAAGGTGGGGGGCAATCATTTTAAAGAGACAAGCCACACTCATTTCAGGAAAAACGCCAAAACTTTGAACTTGATTTTAGAAACCGTTCAAACGGTTCGTTGACCATATTTATTGACGATTAACCAACAACCACTAGAAACAACAAATTGACCATAAAGAGCAAGGTATTTGTTGTAGACCATCATATCTAAGTAGCTTTGCAAACTTAAGGATGAACAGGTTACATTCAGCTAAGCGTTCATAACATTTCAAGATAATTTAAGATCAGAACTCTGACATGTAATGTATCATAAATCACTTCAAATGGTTAGCAACATTCTTGTAAATTTTAGAAAGTCAGAACTCAGAACTGGCCTAAAATGCACTCATTATCCACCATGGCTAAAGAAATTTCGGAAAGTCAGAACTCAAATGGCCTAAAATGCACTCATTATCCACCATGATTGAAGAAATTTATGTAATTGTTCAGCCCTTCTGTCATAAAAAGAAGAGAAACTTGCAATTGCGAGTGAACAAAAGAAATTTGCGGCATTGTTTCAAAAAATTTAAGGGGAAGCATTAATTTCAGGGGCTTTCAGTTTTCAGGGGTAAATCACTTTCAGGGTATTTCAGGGACTTTTCAGGGTTTCAGGGATCGATGGCCATCCAGGTAGAGGAGTCACTTAAACCTCAACAAAATTTAATGATGACCCCCTCATTTAATCGAAATTTTACATCGAGACCCACCCACTGCGGTTCAACATCTTAAGAAAGGATTCTAATTCAGATTAAAAACATCAAATATCTACAAAATAACAGAACAGTCACATTTCATTATTTATTATGCGGATCATACATCCGGATCATACATACGGATCATACATCCGACCGCGAGATTCTTGGGGAGTCGATAGACTGACAGGGGTGTACCGCGGAGATATTTTTCAGAGCACCCTATTTTACATTTTACATTTTAGCTGAAATGAGACCCTTGTAGATAAAATTTTACTAAATCAAAATTTTATGTATTACTAACGTTTATGGACCCATTTCTACGGGGAAATATATAATTTTACCCCCGTTTCTATGGAAATCAAGACCATCCTGTCAGCGCTCATATGGATCATACACCCCCACCGCATTATTCATAGTATTCATAGAAAAGAAACAATAATTTGAAAGAAAACTTGATTTCATCTTCTTATAATTAAAATATTAAATCAAAATATCAACATAAAAATTTCGTCCTTTTTCACTAGAATCACAAAAATATTTACATAATAAATTATCATAAATTATCATCTTTTTTATTTAAAAGGGAAGTACAAAAGAATAAATTACAATTTACATCAAATATTATACGGGAATGATTTTATTGCTGAAATACAGCAAGGTCGAAATTTATTCGAATTAATTAATGGATGCCATGAAAGAAATCGGAATGTCAGGAAAGAAATCGAATTTAGTGTCCCGAACTTATTTGAAAGATTAATATCACGCCTCATACAACAGCTAAATCGGAATCCATCACAATTTTTCCTATCTTTCTGCTACTGTACCCCAAGTATTCCAACCTTACTTTGAACAAGAAAAGATGTACATTTATCGACAAAGAACAAACATCAAAAGGTATACTCTCTAGTCTCTTCATAACCGTCCTCTCCCCCTGCTTATTATCAATTTTCCAATTGTGAGAAAAAATGTCTTAGGGGAGATGATGGTAATTTCGTTAATTTATTCTAGATACACGTGAAAAAAGTTAAGATTATGCTAAGAATACGTCATCTTGAATTTCCTTTAAGAATAATATTTATCTTTTACATGATGTGTATACTAAGAATATGCTAAGAATAAATCAGGATGGAGTTGGCAAAAAAGTTAAGAATAATCATCTTGAATCCAAAAAAACACTATTCTTATAAAAAGCGTGTATATTTTAAATTCTTACTTATTTTCAACCCTGGCATTACCCCCCACTCATCCGTCCCGTTCATTCGAGACCAGAGAGTAGAGAAATCATTATGGATTAAATGACACATGGGAAATCATAGTCGTCTACAGTCGAAAAAACGAAAGTACTACAATAAAAAAAAAATAAAAAAATTATGGCAAATAAAAGTTACCATGTCAAATATATCATTCCATCCCTTAAAGTGAAGAGTCGCGAGCATAAAAAGTCTTTGTGGAAAGGGGACTATTAGTCTCACTCATGTCATGACGTTCTGCCGTAATACGGTAAAATGCCTTATGTTACTATAAAAAAATGAGAAAAGAAATCTCATGGTAAAATGCCTTACATTGTGTACACATATGTTTTTTTTACCATAAAATGGCACATAAGGTACTTTGCCGCATCAATAGAAGGAAATTTGTAACATAAAACATATGGTGTTTTACCTTATATGACGTCATGACTGCTAACATTTCATATTTACGTTATTTCTGTCTTCATTTGTTTTTTGAGAGTTACTCAACGCAAAAGTCAAAACTTCAAAATCTGGTATATTTATTGAGCATAAAAAGTCACGACTTTTTCTTCTCGTGTGGTACTTAATTTGGTATGCTCTTCATATCTCAAGAGAAAAAAAGACTTCTCAGATGAATAAAAAATAAAAGTTTACTAACAAAAAGAACTTTCTTCCAGCGAAAGTTTCTTGATCTTACAGTAATGGAAGTATCTTTGGCAAAAGGTGAACATGTCGAGAGAATACTAAAAAGAAAGAGAACCAAAATTGGTCTGAAATCATCCTGTCCTGTGGAAGTACTTAAGAAAGTACTTTAAAATCTCAAGATCAATTATTTTTATCAAACAGTGTAGAAAATCCCGAACGAAAAATCCTTATCAGCTTTTATCAACTTTGAGCTCAATGGGTCGTGAACCAAATCGTATATAAAAAATAAATGTCATCTTGTAAGACTAAATTCGAGCATTCTTATCGTCACGAAGCAGGTGGGTCATCTTTCTTCGTTTCATCCGAAGGAGCTTGAGCTGCAGGAGGAGGAGTAGCACTGCTTTCGCTACCTTCTACTTTCTCACCGCGACTCCCATTCGCTGAATTCCTTTCTAGTTTAATACGATTCACGCGATCTCGAATCAATTCGATCTGTCTCTCCCGCTCGCCCTTTTGTCGTTCTTCGACCATCGTCTTTTGACGCTGGCCCAGTCCCAACACTGCAGCGGCTTCCGTTTCACGTGCCTGCATGCGTTTACGGCGTTGTTCACGGAGATTGCGGACTTGCTCTTCTTGTCGGCTCTGCTCGCTGCTGATCTTCATCGCCAACGATGTTTGCTCTCTCATTAAGACGTTGATCATTTCTTGTTTCTTCGTCTCTGGTATAACGGCAGCTTTCTCGACGACCGTCTTTTCGCGTTTCAAACCGCCTCCCGGTAGCGGAGGCATGGCTTTCTTTTTCTTCGTGGCCACAGCTGCGTCTGGTTTAACCTCTTCTGGCTTCGCAGTAGTAGCTCCTTCTGGAGCAGTAACAGTATCGTCTTTCCCAGTAGCTTCGACAGCTTTCGACTTTTCTTCTTCTTCCTCTTTTTTCGCCTTTTCGATCGCTTCAATTTCCTCTTTTTGTTTTCGCTTTTTATCATCGCGGCGACGTTGCAATCGCTCCGAGAGCAAATCTTTTTGAGCACCTTGAATTGCCACTGTCTTTTCGCGCAATCTCTTATTCGCCTTGTCGGCATTCAAAATAAGCGAGTTGGCGAAATCGTTTTCTTGGAGTTTATCATCACGTTTCTTCTGCCTAGCGAGTAATTTCTGGCGAGCCATTTCACGTTGTTTGGCGATTTGATCGTTGAGACCTTGCTTTCTCCTTTGTTCCTGTCGTTTCAACTCTTCCATGTATTTACTCATCTCGTCATCGCTCATCGTTGGAAGCTCTTTTCGTTTCTTCTCCATTTCCATTTCAAGCTCTTGCAATTGCGCCGCAGCCTCCGCGTCCAATCTTTGCTCTTCTGCCTTCATTGCAGCTTCGTTGACGACAGCATTCTCCTGTTTGAAGATCACCATGGCAAGATTATCAAGAAAGCCTGCACTTCTCGCTTTTCTTAACTCTGCTTTGATGTTAGTTGCTGTATCCTTATCAGCTTCGCTCAGTGCAGCTACCAGAGCATCATTCTCAAGTTTCTGGAGTTCCTGTAAATCAGCCAATAACGCTACAGTGACATCTTCATTGATGTCATCACCGACAGCAACAGGCTTTCCTAAATTGTTACTTTTTATGACTAGTGCTAGTACTAACCCGTCGTGTAAGATTTGTGATTGTTCATTACGTTTCTCGGTAATTGTTTTTTCAAGTTTCCTCTTCTCACCCTCCTCTATAGCCGTGATTCCATCATTTATGATGTCCTTGCATTGTGCTTTGATCTTATTTCTTGAAACGGACACGGCAGACATCTTTGTGTTTTGTTCATCTCGAGGTAGTTTCGACGTTTCGAGAAGTTTCTCGTTCGCCGTCAGTTGAATCAACTCAAACATTTTATCCTGCTCACTGTAATGTTTCTCTTCGATTTCCATGAGAATGGATTCGTGCAATGCAATGGTACCTTCTCGCTCCATCTTCTCAACAGTCAACAGATCTTGCTTGACGTTGAACTCTTCCTCTTGTTTCAATTTTTCGCTCTCGAACTGCTCTTTTCGCTTTTGTCTGCGTGTAGCTATGCGTTCTTTCGCCAGCTGTTCTTGTCTCGAACGTTCATTCACATAACTGCTCTCCGCCGCCAGTTCATTTTCTTTTGCAGCATTGAGAAGGAGAGCGGCTCCATCGTATTTCTCTTCACGTTTAATCCGCATTTTGTCTCTGCGTAGGAGAGCGAGTTTGAGTTGTCGTTCTCTCTCGCTGTCGTCTCTTTTACTCGCATCACGCAATGACGTCATCAAAGCCTCCTTTTCAGATTCAAATTGTCCATCAAGATCTTTCAAAATATCTGTGGCTTTCTTTGTTGATTTATCGTCGCCTAGCAGTACGCCGTCTAGATCATCACCACTGGAGCCGCTCAGTTCTTCGTTTGCTTTCATGTTGGCGATCAGCTCTTCTTTTTCTTTTTCAGACATAGCGTCCCACGTTGCCTGATCATATTTCGCCCTGAGAGCTTCTTCATAAATCTTCTCTTTCAGCGCATCATATTTTTCTTTCAACGCATCTGTGAGTTCATCTTCGACACTACTATCACCATCCTCGGATTTCTTCTTAACATCAAATATCACAGATGCAACATTATCGTAGTGTTTCTTCGATAGTGATTGCTGTTGAATTTCAAGCAGTTTCTTCAGAGTATCTGAATTCTTATCAGCAAGATTCTGCATGAGCGATTCAGCTTCAACGTCTTGTGAATCCTGCAAATCAGCGAGAAGCTGGATGTAGACTTGATCATCATCCTTCGCACCTGAAGATTCTTCCTTCATATCATCGACTTTCAAGAACAAAGCTTCACGTAGTAAACTGTTTTGGTCTTCGATAGTGTCATCAGACGATTCTCTCCATTTCTTGCGAAGCTCTTTTAATATGAAAAGACGTTTCTTCCTCTCATCTATTGTAAGCGATTTATCTTCATACCCAGACTTGTCTTGACTCAAATTCAACAAGAAACTTCGTTCAGACTCATGAACTTTTTCCATAGTGTTCAAAACATTACTGTAAATATCATTAGACTCTTCCACTGCAGTGTCTTCCTCAGTTTCTTGTTGTTTTGATAACAATCGCTGCCTGCGAGCTTCTAATCTTTCCTTCGCAAGTTTTTCTTGACGAGTACGATCTCCCTTCATTTTCACTTCAAGAGCCGCTTGTTGTGATTTTGCCATGTTCAGCACCATGGCTGCTGTGTCGAACTTCCCTTCTGCCTTGGCTTTCTTTGCTTCCCTTCTCAACCGTGCCAACTCAAGTTGTCGATGTTTCTCTTGATTCAATCTGGAATCAGCATCTTTTAGAGAGTTGATCAATGCATCTCGCTCCGCTTCGAAATTCTTTTCCAGATCCATCAGCACGTTTCCGCTGGATTGTTCGACAAGCTCTGCTTCCATCGCTGCATCTTCTGCATCTTCCTTTGCAGCAATATCTTCATCATTCATTCCAGAGTTCTTCAATAGTTTCCGTTTTGCTAATCTCGCTTTCAGCCTCTCCTCTTGCTCTGCTTTTGAAAGACCCAACAAAGATTTTGCATTTGAATCGTTTTTCAGAAGATCATTCATTATCTTTGAAGCTTCATCTTGCTTTCCTTCTTTTTTCAGCTTTTTCTGTTTTAACTTCACTTTCAATAGTTCTTGTTGCCGCTCTCGTTCGTTCATCGTTTTCCAAGCAACATCCCCCATCTGTTTCTCCAACCCTTCTAATATCAATTTGTCCTTCAATGCATCATACTTCATATTTAGTGCATCCACAAGAATGTCTTCATCACTTGCTTTGATTTCATCTGGAGAAGAAAGAGTGTTTAGAAGTTGAGGGAACCTCTTTAAAGAAATGTATCCAAGTTCTTTTTTGTAGAGCTCTGCGACTTGTTCTGGTGTATACGAGACTAAAATTTGAAAGACTTCATCGTCTTCTCTGTTCTGCCTTTCTTGTAAATCAGCCATAATAGAAACAGATGCCTCTTCATTACCAATTGTTTTATCCGAATCAAGTGACTTCAAATAATCAATACGATTCATGATCTTATAAGCCACCATTTCGTTGACAAGATTCTTGAAGTCGTCTGTTTTTAACACTGAAGCTTTAAATTTCATTAATTCATCATTTCGGTTGCTGCAGCTCAAAACAGAAGCGTTCTCACAAAACTGTGCATCAATATGTTGGAGGTACGCTGCAAGTTCTTCTTGTTCAAACAACTGTCTCTTCTCAACTAAATTCATATAACGATTATGAATGTCAGTTTTATCTTCAATATCTTTCTCTTCTTCAGTTATTTCATCTTCTGCTTCTCCCCCCTTCGCAAGTTTCTCAGCTCTTCGATTCCTTAATTTTTCTAATCGGTCCTTTGCAATGGCTTCATGACGAGATCTGTCGTTTGATAGTTTGGCATCTGCCTCTGCTTTATTTCTTTCAGCAAGTCCCAACATCATTGCAGCTGTGTCAAATTTGCCTTCCTTCTGTGCTTTGCGCTGTTCACGCTTCAAGCGAATTAGTTCTGCCTGCCGCTCTTTCTCATTCATAAACGATTGGTCAGCACCATGAAGGCGTGCTAACAGAGCTTCCTTCTCATCGTCATATCGCTCCTGTAGATTAGAAAGTAATGACAAGGCTGTTTTACCCTCAACAAAATTAGCATCTAAATCTGCTTCTTCTTCAAATTCCTCTTCTCCATCTGAAACATCTTCTTCACCATTTGCAATACGTTCTTTTCTTCTTTGCAGTCTCTCTTTTAGCTTTTCATCATATTTCTTTCTATTATCACCCATCAGTTTTCTCAAATTAGCATCAACTTCAAAACCTTCACCAAGTAACTTGGCAGCTTCATCAAGCTTCCCCTCTTTCATCAGTTGCTTTTGTTTTAATTTTAATTGCAGTGCCTTTGATTGTCTCTCTTTTTCACTCATTGCTTTCCACTCAGCATCACTTAATTGTTTTTCGATAGCTTCCAATGCTAATTTATCGAGAAGAGTGTCATACTTTTTATCAAGAGCTTTGACAAACTCATCATTACTAGCAGCTCCTTCATATCTAAACACAAGTTCAGCAATATTATTTAGATGAGTTTCATTACGCATTTGGAGGAATTCATCACGAAATTTAACTAAATTTTCTTGGTTCATATCTAGTACGGAATCCATTGTTTTTCTTGTTTCTTCATCATGCAATTCCTGTAGATTTGCTAATAATGAAATTGATACTTTCTCATTATCAACAACATTTCCTTCATCAGAATTTGATTTCAATTGTTCTTCGCAAATAACGAACTTGAAAGCAGAAGCCATTTCAATGATTGAAAAATGTTGCTCCTGATCAGTAGATACTTCAAAGTCAAGTTGACTTCTTTTCTCGCGAAGATTATTCAATCGTTCTTGTCTATCATCATCTGAAAGTCCTCTTGCTTCTTGTCTATCATCTTCACTAGATTGATCTTGAAGTATATCAACAAATGTATTGTACTCTTTTTCTTGAGCAAAAGCTAGTTCTTTTAATACAAGATCTCTCCAACCAACAAGATCATCTTTATCGGGTTCAACTCGATCAGAAATAATGTTCTCATCTGTTGCAGCACCTTTCTTCTTTCTACGAGCTTCCAGCCGTTCTCTTGCAAGCATTTCCTGTCTTTCTCTATCATTTTTCAAACGATCATCCAATGCAGCTTTGTTTCTTTCAGCTAATCCTAACATCAAAGCTGCACTGTCAAAGTTTGCTTCGCGTCCAGCCTTTCTTGCTTCTAATCGCAAACGTGTCAACTCTGCTTGGCGCTCCCGTTCCTTACTATCACGATCATCTTCTTCATTTAAACGTTTCATCAAAGCATCCCGTTCATCTTCAAATCTTTCTTCAAGATCTTTCAATAAGTTACCAGTTGTTTTAACAGGAGGTTCCTCCAACATATCGTCATCATCAAATGTATCAGGATCTTCACCAGCTTCAATTCGTCTCTGACGATTTCTTAAACGTTCATTGAGTTTATTTAAATAATTTTCACGATTATCACCAAGCTGTTTATTGAGGATATCTGAATTCATAGCAGAATCTCCTAATAATTTTGCAATTTCATCAAATTTACCTTCTTTTCTCAATCTCTTCTCTTGTAATTTAAGTTCTATAAGACGTTTTTGTCGTTCTTTTTCAGATAATTTGTCCCATTCATTTTGCCCATATTGATCCATAAGTGACTGCATTAATAACTTATCTTTAAGAATATCATATTTATTTTGAAGTGCATCTAATAATTCAGTTTCTTCTTTAGATATCTCTTCGACACCAAATATAATAGCAGCTACATTTTCATTCCACTCCTCTTCAATGGCTATTTTCTGTTTTTTCCAAAGCACTTCCAATGCATCTTTGTCTAAAGCATCAACATTAAAATAAGTCTGGCATTTTGTATCTTGTTTCATCTGTAACGAAGAAAGAAGAGAAACACTAACATCATTGTCGCTAATTACAATACTTGGGTCATCTTTCATCTCTTCTTTTAGAATTTCAAATCGCAAGGCAACAGCTTCTTCCAGACAATTTTTAATTTGTGTACGTAAAGCTTGTTTTTCTGATGAGGATTTGTTACGCCAACCAAGCCATTGTGCATATAAAACTGATAACTGTTTTGCACATTCAGCATTAGCTAGTTTTCGTACAGATACTCTTTGTTGCATTACTTCTTTTGAATGCATTAATTTTAATAAAAGTTCTCTTTCTAATGAAAAACGATGTTCGCATTCTTGTAAAATTTGTAAAATCAAATCTACTCTACCATGTCTAGTTTTAACACTATATAATTTAGGAGGCAAAATAGGTCCATCTAATGAACGTCTATCTTTGTATAATTGAATTCTACTTGAACTAAGTTTGTGGTTCCTTTTAGGGTCTTTTGCAGACCGGTCATGATTTCGAGGTTTGACTCTTTCAGAGAGCCCAATACAAATTCCACAGCTCATAAAAGCTTTTTCTTGCATTCCTCTCAATATTGCTTGGACTAAAGAAAACATTATAATTTCTCTATCGGAAGCAGTTAATGTTTTGTATCCACCATGACCTTGTAACTTTTTAGTTAAGGTTTCCTTTTCAAAGAAGTAACGATTATTTAGATCGAGAAGTAAATCACATGCAGACGAATTTTGTTTTTCTTTGTCATTCAACTTCTTACGGAACTCTCGAACAACTTCTTCGATGGAGAGACCACTTTCTCTCACTTTTTCTTGTTGATCTTTTATTCGATGTTCTAATTCAGGAACAGATTCACCCAATAAACTAAAAACATTATAATTCAATGATGCTCGAGCACCAGGTAGATCTAAAGCTAATGTTTCCAACTGTCCTTCTTTTCTAAGTTTCTCTTCTTTTATTTTTAATTGGAAAAGTTTTTCATGTCTCTCATTTTCTGATAAAACTTGCCACATTCCTTCTCCTATGTTGTTACGTAACATTAATAGTAGTAATTCGTCACGCAAAACAATATATTTATCTCGTAGTGCATCAAGTAATTCAGTGGCAGTAACTTTCTCTTTCGGCCTTCCTTCATACATTTGTCCATCACCAAAATCATCTTCTAATAATGCCTGAAGACCAATTTCATCCATACGATTAAGCAAATTATTTGCATTGTTTTTAATTTTGTTTACATGACCGACTCGTTCTTTCTCTAATGACGCTAAAAATTCCTCTGTTTCTTGTAATTTTTGTAATTGTTGATATTCATCATATTTTTCAACTTCTGATTTGTTTTTCAAATACTTTTCACACATTTCATAGTCTTGATCACTATTATTGTCTACATCGTGTTCAGGAATATTACATAAATATAACTTCACTTCATCTAAACAGACATCTGCATCAGGATTTCGTCGTTCAGAAAGAAATTTTTCCCAATAGTTATTTGAGAAACGATTATTGTGAATGGCTTTGAACAAAAACAAAGTTGATTCTAGAGATATTCTTCCATTACTTTCTAAATCAAGAGCACAAAAATCCCACTTTATTTTTTCTTCCATAACATGTCGCCTTTCTAACTCTTTCGCGATATCAGGGAAATATAATCTGTGACATTTTCCATCACTAGATGCTCCACATACAGTTTCAATAGCAGCCTCGAGCTGCTCGATATCTAAAGAAGCTTCATCGTAAATGGTTTCATCGAACTCTTGCAATTCGATCCATTCTATGTATCCTTTACATTCAATGTCTAACGTTGTGAACACATAATCTAAGTCTTGAAAAACCATAGTTGTTGCATGTATATTTACACTTTAAAAAGCCTTAAAAATATAAAACATCTCCATCTTTTCAAATTAGCATGGCAAAACAGTCGATTATTATTTATTTATTTAGCAGTAAATAATTTTACATGGAATCGTTGATAAAATATATAAATTTACAATTCAACTACTAATAGAAAAAGACATAAGCGATTGTCAAAACGAAATTCCTCTGTTGTTTTTTGTTGCTACGGAAAACAATTTTATCACTTGCAAAAACGATGTAAGTCAAAAAAAAATACGACATTAACCAAATTCACGTCAAACATTAAAATTTAAACAGAAAAGTTATTACAACTTTTTGGTCATATTTTCTCACTAAAAGTATCAATATGGGCAGATACTCATTTTTAAATCAATATTACCTCCTCATTACAGCCTTGTGAAATTTTACATTTGTATCGGCATATATTAGACAAATCAAGAAATATGCCGACTTTGATTTCGACGTGAATCGCATCATCAACAATCACCGAAGTGTCGTGTAAATATAATATGGCGCGAAAGTTTGTTTACATCATTCAGGAAAACGCGCGGGAAATGCCAGACCTGGATTGGTCGGTTGAGGATTAGTTTTCTTGTTTTTTGGAAGCCCTTATAATCCACCTAAAAAGTGCCATAATAATGCCCAACATTGAACTAAATTGGAACAATCAAGTATGTTGAATATGTTACGTTACTACGAAGTCAAATTAGTGGTAGTGGTAAACTGAAAAGTGATTTAAATCTTCACATGCAAAAAAGATTACATGCTGTCAGTAAGTTTTATAACTTTTTGAGAACTAACAAACTTGCATCACTTTCAGTTAAGTTAAAAGTATTAGAGGCATGTGTTTGTTCCACTTTATTACACAATTGTGAAACATTTTCCAACAAACTTCCTGATGATCTTGAAACAACATATTTTTCATTATTAAAATCATGTTTAGGAGTCCGGATGAATACACCAAATTTACTAGTTCTTTTAGAAAGCGGCATGCAATCATTGCAGTCAATGATCTTCTCACGACAACTGCAGTTCTATCAGGGTTTTCAGAATAACTTACAGATTGGTTCAGCACGTTTTATTGTATTTCATGAGCTTCTGATGAACAACAGTCCATACTTACAACATTATGTTTCCTTAAATGAAAAGTACAGTACGAGAAAGGAAATTGCCGATTATTACAGAGCAGATATTATGAATAAGATTAGGCATTTAGCAACAAGCCCAAGTAATTACAAGTATCATCTATACGCGAAATTCAATCCAGCTCTAGTACCGTTAGATATAAAAAATACAAAAATATTTACACAGAAGTTTTTACGTCTTCGTCTTAGTTCGCATTCCTTCCCCATCGAAACAGGACGTTGGAGCCGAACAAAAAGGGAAGATAGGCTATGTACGAGGTGTAATGTTTTGGGAGACGAGTCTCACTATATTTACGATTGCTTAAATATTTGTAGGGAAGACTTGAATGGCACCCCTGATTTTTGCAATCTTGCTTCTTATGATAAACTTTCTTAACTTGAATGAAATTTAATCAATAGGATATTTTGAAATAATAGCGCAAATTCCAAAAGAATAAAAATGTCTCAATAATGTAAAAAATCAAAGTAGGCAATTTGAAACTGATCATTTATTTCTGAAAGACTATAGCCTAGGCAAACAGGCCATAGCTGCGAGGAACAACAATGAACATTTTCATACAAATTGTCATTCTTTATTTTGATGGAGATTGAACGTACTTTAATGGTTTTTTGGTATATAAATTTGATGCGCTCATTTTGACGATGGATAGACTAGCATAAATGTACACACTCTGTAATATATATTTTTTATATTAATGTTCAAAACATTTTCATTTCCGCCAAAAAGTCCTCTCAAATCCCACCCTTTACTAGAAATCTGTTCACTTTGACGGAACATTCAATTCTACTTTTAGGTACCAGCCATCAGAAAATATGCCAGGGAAAATTTCTTCCAATGCTTTGGAACAATGGAAACGCAAAAGAAAAAGAACATATTGGACATATCTCTCGCAGTCGTTGGAAACAGGACTCTCCTTTTCGGTCATAGCAACTGTATTATGGGAGTATCTGAAAGTGGTACCTGGCTCAAACAAAAAACTACTGTATGGTGTTCTAGCATGTGTTTACAATGTTCCGCCCATAGTTTTTAACGTCTTCATTCTAAAATGGTTAGATAGAACAAGAAGAGCTAAAGAATGTATCATACTAGTGAACATAATAAGCGCTATTGGCCATATCCTTTTCAGTCTTCCTTATTCACCATATCTACTTATTGTAGGAAGATTTTTAGATGGTTTTATGGTAACATTGAGACCGATCATGTCGTCAGAAATTGTCCGTTCATATCCATCTGACGAAATACAGAGGATGCTCCCTTTGTCAAATTTTGCAATTATGATAGGCTTTTCCATCGGACCACTCTTAGCGCTGATCTTCGGGAATGTCAACACTCATATTGGAGGTTTCCATTTGTCATGGGGAAACAGTTGTAGTATGATGTTATTAAGTTTAAACATTTTTCAAATCATATTGATGCTATCCATTGGGCATAACCTCTCACTTGAATACGACTTAAAAGAAACAACGGTGCAGCGCGAAAACGAATCTCTCGTCATCACTATGACAACAGATATGGATTTGATAGAAGGCGATACAACAACAATGAATCTTTTATCATCTGATAAAGATTGTAACTCGACGAATAACTCGACAAATAACTCGAATCAAGCTGACTCGACAAAAACAGTTATCGTCAAGTTACTGACACAAATCGATCTGTTACTTATTCTATTCATTAGTTGTTTTACTGAATTTTGGGTCACTGCACTCTATCGAATTTTCCCGATCATGATATTAGATAGACTTAATTATACCAAAACAGCGTTGAGTATGTTCTTTACTCTATATTCACTGGTTTTTATGGCAGGTATATACCTCTTCACACGCAAGAAAATAAAAGATAAAACAGCTGTGACAATTGGATTTGTTGGATTAATAAATCTCGCAATTGTAGCATCATGTGTTTTATTTATATCCCGAAAAACTGATTATAGTGTAAATGTGACACTTTTAGCAATTGTGTCCGTTACCTTTGCAATATCAGAGCTTAGTGAATCATTTTTTGTTTCAGTTGTATTTGCCAAAATGTCATCCTCGAGAAACCAAGGAGTTGGTGAGGGGATTCGTGAAGTGTTCAAGAGAGTGGGAACTATAATCGGTGCTGTTATTGCGTTATACATTTATGAATATTTTCAATATACTGCGATGGTCCTTTTTTTTACTCTTGTTATAACCCTTATTGGGGTTTACTGGAGACATGACTCATACTACAACCCAAAGATAATTTTTTAAAATACTAGGTACAATAGTATATATATATATATAGTTTAAAAACGTTTAACATAATTTTGGTTTTACAAATTATGTTTGGATGAAACACATGAAAGAGTTGGGGACTAGGTATTGTAAAGTTAATTTATGCACTGGAAAAAGGTGTTTATCTTAATATTTATTTATAGTTATGTATTGTATTTTATTACCCGGATAATAGGGCCATAGACCCGTTCGTTGATTTGATTGGCTAAGAAACCGGACGTCAATGCGACGTCAATTCTTTTCCATTAAATGAAAACAAGTGAAAAAGTTCTGATTTACAAAAACTATCTGTGTTCCTTAAAGGACAGTTCCTTTATAGTCTCGCATATGATAAATTAGTATCATTTACCACTTCTCCAATTGCTTTCTTTGTTTATCTTTCTATTCTATTCTACTCTGCTCACTTCTAATTCCCTTTCCCTTCAGTTTTGAACAGTTTTTGAAGTCGTTAAAGTGCACTTGACTTTTTGTTCATCTTCTTAGCGTTAAAAGTTCCGAATCCTTTCGTCACGTCATTCGAACGTTTCCATATAGAGAAAAGTAAAAAAGTTTTTTTTAAAAAGATAACTAAAACCCTCTTTTCTCTCTATCTTTCTTGTTTATCCGGGTAATAAAGCCAATACTAACTGACTAGACGGGTACAATCCCGAAAAATATTAGCCCTTGGACGACGTATTAGCCCGATCGCAGGGAGCGTCCAGGTAGCTTTCCCGACAGGTTGCTATTCCAACAGGTCGTTATTCCGACAAATTCAATTCCAAACATGGTTCAATATTCCGACGGATTTTTTCTCTATTTATATGGTCCAATATTCCGACAGTCGTTATTCCGACAGTTTTATATTCTCTAAAATTCAAATCAAATCGATATTTCGTTATTCCGACAGGTCGTTATTCTGACAGGTCGTTGTTCCGACAGGTCGATATTCAGACAGGTTGTTATTCCGACAGTTTTGCATATCGACAATTCTCTGAAATTAAATTAGAATCGCTAGTTTGATATTCCGACAGGTCGTTATTCCAACAGGTCGTTATTCCGACAGGTCGTTATTCCGACAGGTCGTTATTCCGACAGGTCGCTATTCCGACTGGTCGATATTTCGACAGGTCGATATTCGTGTGTGAATAAGTGTGTATGTTTTCTATCTATAGTTTTTCCTCTAGAAAAAGAACTTGTAGAACTTGCAGAACTTGCCGTGACGAGTACATTAAGTCACTATATTAACATAAATAACATGTTGGCATGGTACTGGTACACAGGTAAGACTGTGATTAAAAATCTTTGTCCGGTGCTGCACCCTCCAATATCTTGTCGCGAAAGACAACACTCTGTAGTATACTTGCATGTGCTGTAGAAATGATCGAGTTTAAATTTAATTTTTGTGAACGGAAACTATGGCATTAAAAGGGAAATCCAAAACATGGTCGCCTGTTGCAATCAAGAACTTTATCTATATTTGTAATAAAAAGGTACTGTGTGTAGTGATTATATGATCATTAAAACACAAATAAACTGCCAATTTGAAGGGTTTCATGCATTTGTTGTAATCAGATATTCTTGACAAAATGATATGTTGACAAAATTAAACTGAATGACTTTAAGCTAAAAACAAAATAAATTAACAAAATAATTTAACAGTTGACAGTCGTGTTTACATGCAATACCTTTTTTACCAATCATTAGAAAATAATTTCCCTCCAGAAAATCCAGGCAGTTTTCTTTTCTGTTAATGCATGTACTATAGCTAACAACAATAACAATAAGCACAGATCATAAAGCTGGGAAAAAATGACTCAAATCATAAATTTTTAGGAAAAGTGTAGATTATGGCCTATTTTGTCCATTTTCATCTTCCACATCACATGCAAGGGTGACTCTCAATATTTTCTTTTAGCTTGACGCAGCTTCGAAAAAGAGACCGATTGGAAAAAATGCTTTGTATGCCAGTCCACTAGGAAAGAAAATCTTCGCTCAAAACCGGAACGTCTCTCTTTCTGATATATTGATCGAATTTTACAAATTAGATGATTTGACATTTTGAGGATTTGTTTAAATGGCGATATCCAAAATAAAAAAAAAATTCTTAACAGTAATAATGCTGTTTATCATCATTCTTGTGCTATAAAGTCTCCTAATGAGTTACACCTTGACGTTCCACCAACCAAGTCGAACAGATCAAAGGATAGGAATCAGACTAATTGTAACTCAACAACACAGGCTAATGGATGCCTACTGACGATTCCTCCATCTATGGGAAGCTTTCTCGGATACCTGTACAAATATAAACTCAGATCACAAATGCTTTACAGCTTTTGTCAAACTAAGCCTGAGAGCACAGAAAAAGGCAATATCATCAAGGGCCATCAGTTTAGAACAGATTCTCGTTGCTCATTACTAAAGGTGGTGAAAATCTGGATTTCCAACAGAAGTATAACCTGTTATCAGAAACTTGTACCGAAATTGGTAAATCCACCCTGCCAAAGAGACCAAATAGAAACTGGTCAAACATCAGCAAGTCAGATGAAGTTGTCAATGCACGGAACAGATTAAAGAAAGTTCGCACCATCAACAACGAATTACACACTAAAGAAGCGCAGAAAGCACTCCAAATGCCTAAGAAAGAAGAGACTAAATACGTAGAAGAACGCAGAAGAACAAACCCGTATTGAAGAAGCATGTTATTCAGCACGACATGCATCGGAAATTATAAACGAAGTATCTGGTATAAAAGAAACATCTGGTCTTGGTAAACCCAAAAGTACAGTAGAGGAGAGGAAATAAGTGTGGTTATCTGACTTGGTAAATCACACACAGTGATAGGAGAATCTTTTGAAATCCTCCCAGTTATAGACCATGATCTACCAATACAAACAGGACCCTTTGCCATGAAAGAGTTGCATAATGTCATCAAATCTTCAAAAAGGGGCGGAGCGATTGGCATAGATGTAATCTTCGGAAGAATGGGAATCAGAAAAATTTCTACCCTATCTACTTGAACTGACAAATAACACCCAACTCAACTTTACAAAGAATAGCCAGCTCATTGGCCTCAAAGTATTCTAATACCGATTCCCAAAAAAGGAACTAGCATACCACCAAATGTTCATGGAATCTCATTGAATCCTATTGCTGCAAAATTGTACAACAAGATGCTTCTCAACCAAATTCAACCATATGTTGACCCACTGATCAACCCTTTTTAATATCATCACACTCAGAAGGATTATTGAAGGTCGCAACAGTATTCATTGACTTCTCAAAGGCATTTGACTCAATCCATCGAGAACGTATGTCCAAGATTCTTCGTTTCTACGGTATACCAGCATCGATGGTAGAAGCAATCAAGATCATATAACTCAAGTGCAAAGGTCGCTTCTCCAGATGGTGAAATTGATTTCTTTGAGATCGTTGCCCCTACCTTTTTTAATTGTTCTCGATTATGTGTGAAAAGAAACATACAAAGTTTCATCAAACAGTTCTGGTGTGACAATTGAGCCAAGGAGAGGAACCAGACTTCAGCTATGCAGACGACATAGCACTTCTCGACCATTCACTAGAACTAGCAGCGGATCTGTTACATGCAGTAGAAGAGCCTCTATGTCTGTAGGATTACATCTCAATGCAGGCAAAACTGAGGTACTCAGCATGAACATCCATGTAACTACTAAAGGGAATCCCACTAAAAACTTCAATAACTTCAAGTACCCTGGGTTGTACATTCCCTCCTCAGAATATGATTTCAAACTTAGACGTGCTCTGGCCTGGGATGCATGCAACAAACTAGAGAAAATATGAAGATCGACTTTGGAACGGAACCTCAAAATTCGTTTCTTTCGTGCATGTATGGAAAGTGTCTTGTTATATGTCTCTGAAACGGACAATAACTGCAAAAATAAAGGATCGTATTAACGGTACATATACAAGGTTATTAAGGAGAGCTTTGAATGTCAGCTGGAAAGACCATATGACTAACACAGAGCTATATGGAAATAATTAACTTCTGTCTGACACAATAAAACGCAGGAGATTACGTTTCGCTGGACATTGCGCTAGAGCTGAGAACCAACCAGCATCAAATCTTTTGTTCTGGACTCCAAATGAAGGAAAAACGAGCCGTGGTGCTCCAGCAAAAACATGTATCAAGATTTTATATGAAGACATAAG